>JAYMSE010000089.1:0-14955 GCA_036897945.1 Silene undulata | reverse complement strand
TCATTATTGTTTTTCCTTTATTTTTCTAAACAACAGTGTTTGCTTAATTATTATGTTAATTTCTCTTGTTTTGTTCCATTTATTTTTGGAGTTGAGATCCTGAGTTGGTCTCCTAAGCTTATTATTCTATTTTTTTAATAACAAAGAATTCGTGCACTTTTATTCCGAGTTAATTCGTTGGACTTAGAAATTACTTCTATTGAACTCTTTTTATTCTTATTATTTCTAATGTCATATATTTTAACTTATGAGATTTATTTTATTATTTGCGGTTTTGTTTAACTTTATTAGGCCGGATTAGGCTATATGTTTTGTATGGGCTTTGACCCAAGTCGGTTTGTATTTAAGCATTACGTTTAAGCTAATGAGAATACACAATCACATTAAGCCAAAACACAAACTTATCATGGTATCAGGAGAGTCAGGAAAACCCTATTTCCCCACATACCCTACCCCCATCGTCTGATTATTGCTCATTTCTTCGATCTGTTTCCCCTGTTTCTTCGGATAAAAAATGACGATAACAGAGGATGCTACTTTTGGTTCTAATACCAATAAAATTGATCCCTTGTCCCCGTTTTCTCTTGTTAATCAAGAAGGGCTTGGCCAAGCAATAACTCATATCAAACTCCGGAGCGATAATTATGAAGAATGGAATCGCTCTATGCGTCGGTGTTTAAAATCACGACGTAAATTCGGATTTTGTGATGGGTCTATTGCGAAGCCGACTGATGATTTTCTACTCGGTCAATGGGAGGTGGTACACTGCACCGTTGTTCAATGGATCATGAATTCTATCGATCCGTCACTTCGGGATAGTGTGTCGGATACCGAAGATGCTCATCTCCTGTGGACTGAATTAGAGGATCAATATTCTGTTGTTGATGGGGCTAAAATACACGCCCTGAAAGTCGCCTACACGAGTGCCGTCAAGCGAAAGGTATGTCGGTTACTACGTATTACGGTCATTTGAAAACTTTATGGGATGCTCTTGCCGCCATAGAACCGCCATTTTCTTGCTCGAGTAGTAGGTGTACGTGCGGGGTTACAAAGGCTGCCCTTACTCGGCAGGATTCTGAGCGCCTGCACCAGTTTCTTATGGGGTTAGATAGGTCGTTGTATGGTACCATTCGAAACCATCAGCTTTCCCTTGATCCCCTTCCGACACTTAACCGTGTTTATCATGCGGTGTTACAAGAAGAACGGCTGTTAGTTGGTCCTGCGATTGTCTCGGAACCTCTTGATGTTATGGCAAATGTTGTCCGTGATGTACCTACCCCTCTTTCCTCTGCTCCACCTGATTGGCGTGCCTTGCGTGAGGCCGAGCGGCAGGAACGGCTGAAATTGACATGTAAGCATTGTAGTTGCTCTGGTCATGAAGTGGCAAATTGCTTTATTAAGACCCAAATATTTCCGGATTTGTGGGGTGATCGCCCACGGACCCTTGAGGAACTCAAGTCTCGGCCTAAGAAAGGTGGCTCACGGTCTCAAGCTCGTGCAAACGCCTTGACTGCTGCTCCTCACGCTTCTCCGTCACATGATCGTCTTAGTGGTATGTCCCTTGATTGGATAGTTGATACGGGGGCATCCCATCATGTTACGGGTGATGTTTGTTGGTTAACGGAGTCACATAATATACCGTCGTGCCCGATTAGCCTTCCTAATGGTCACACGGTTGCTGCCACAGTGGCGGGCTCGGTTCATATTAACCCTTCTCTTATTCTTCATAATGTTTTATTTGTTCCGAGTTTGACTTGCAATTTGCTTTCCGTATCTCAACTTGTGGCTGCTACGTCGTCTGTTTTGAGCTTTACTATTTTGTCTTGCCATATTCAGGACCGTTCTTTGACGAAGAAGATTGGTGTCGGTGAGTTGCGTGACGGGCTGTATTATTTGCGTGTTGAGGAGCGTGCAGCTGTGCATCGGGTTAGCTCTGATTTTTCGATGGAGACATGGCATATGCGTCTTGGCCATCCTGCTAATAAAGTTTTATAATTTCTTCCTAATGTTACCAATTTCAATTCCTCCAATTTGGACCATATTTGTGATGTTTGCCATTTATCCAAACAATGTCGACAAAGTTTTACTGTGAATTTGAATAAAGCTGACGGTACTTTTGATTTAATCCACTGTGATTTGTGGGGTCCTTACCGTACACCCTCGTCTTGTGGGGCGAAATATTTTTTAACCATAGTTGACGACTGTTCTAGGGCTGTTTGGGTCTATCTCTTACTTGATAAAATCGAGGTTACCCATATGTTCCTTAATTTTTTAGCTATGGTACGTACTCAATTCTCAAAGCAAGTGAAAGTCGTTCAGTCCGACAATGGTACGGAGTTTAATGAAATGGCCGATTATTTTTTCAAACATGGAATTTTGTTCCAAACTTCTTGTGTCGGGACACCTCAACAAAATGGTCGTGTCGAGCGCAAACATCGTCATATCCTAAATGTCGCTCGTGTACTTATGTTTCAAGGGCATTTACCTATTGACTTTTGGGGCGAATGCATTTTAACTGCGGCATATTTAATTAATCGTACCCCTTCACCTATCCTTCAAAATAAAACGCCATATGAAATTCTATTTGGCTCGGCTCCGTCTTACGCTAATTTGCGTGTTTTTGGGTATCTTTGTTTTGTTCATAATCAAAATACAAAAGGTGACAAATTTGCCAAACGGAGTCGTAAGTGTGTTTTTCTTGGTTACCCACATAACAAAAAGGGATGGCGGGTGTACGATCTTGCTACTCGGGAAATTTTTGTGAGTCGTGATGTTCATTTCTATGAGGATTCTTTCCCGTATGCTCCGTCTAGCAGCTCGGCCTCTTCCCCAGCCTTTACTGAGCCATCTGTTGACGAGGGTGTTACGGCCACAAACGGTGAAGAGGGTACGGATACGTCACAGGTGGATAATGGGTCAAATGCCGAGACACTTGGTCGTGGGAAAAGAACGAAACGACCACCGCCACATTTGAGTGATTATGTGTTGGGTACTACAGCTGACACGCCACCAGACACGCCCACGGACACGCCTACTGTCACGCCACCCAACTCACCGACTCCTTCTTCTTCAGGTACTCCTTATGCCCTTGCTAATTATCTCACTTGTCGGAAGTTTTCGTCTCGCCATAATAAACTTCTTGCAGCAATTACTACTAATGTCGAGCCTCCTAATTTTAAAATGTCTATGACCGATCCGAGTTGGTGTCAGGCTCTGCGGGATGAAATTACCGCTCTTGAGAACAATGGTACTTGGGAGTTGACCACCTTACCTCCGGATAAGAAGGCCTTGGGTTGCCGTTGGGTTTACAAAATCAAGTATAAATCTGACGGGAGCGTTGAGCGTTATAAAGCGAGCTTGGTCATCTTTGGAAATCATCAAATTGATGGAATTGATTATGGTGAAACATTTGCGTCGGTTGTTAAGATGGTGACGGTACGTACCTTACTTACTATTGCTGCTAGTAAAAACTGGGAGCTACACCAAATGGATGTTCATAATGCTTTCTTACATGGAGATTTATGGGAGGAAGTATATATGAAATTACCACCTGGTTTTGGCAAAGGAAAGGAAGGTAAAGTTTGTCGTCTGCTAAAATCTTTATATGGCCTTCGTCAGGCTCCGCGATGCTGGTTTGCTAAGTTGGCATCTGCCCTTCGTAAATATGGTTTTGTTCAATCTCACTCGGATTATTCATTATTCAGCTATTCTAATGGTGAGGTATGTCTTCATGTTCTTATTTATGTTGATGACCTTGTCATTGCCGGGAATAATGCCGCTGCTGTTTCCGCGTTTAAGGCCTATTTGTGCAAATGTTTCCATATGAAGGATTTGGGTATATTGAAATATTTTTTGGGCATCGAAGTTGCTCGTAATGCGGAAGGCATATATCTCTGTCAACGTAAATACGCTTTGGATATCATCTCTGAAGCAGGATTATTGGGTTCCAAACCCAGCTCTACACCAATTGAACAAAATCATCAATTGGGTGTAGCGTCCGGTGAGGTTCTTACAGATGTCGAGCCTTACCGACGATTGGTCGGACGACTTGTATACCTTGCTGTCACACGACCGGATCTTTCGTATGCAGTTCATATTTTGTCCCAATTCTTGCATCAACCTCGCAAGGAGCACATGGCTGCTGCCCTTAGGGTGGTGCGCTATCTCAAGGGAACGCCGGGTCGGGGTATTTTGCTTCGTTCGGATAGCACTCTTACAGTTTCCGGGTGGTGTGATTCCGATTATACACAGTGTCCCGAATCTCGACAGTCCGTCTCGGGCTGGATCGTTTTCATTGGTGATTCCCCAATCTCTTGGAGGACTAAAAAACAACCAATTGTGTCCCGCTCTTGGACTGAGGCCGAATATCGGTCAATGGCTTCAATCCTTTGCGAGATGAAATGGCTATTAGGCTTGTTCTCTAGCCTTGGGGTTGATATTCCAACACCTATGACGATCTATTGTGATAATCAATCCGCGCTTAAGCTTGCTCAAAATCCGGTTTTTCATGAGAGAACCAAGCATATAGAAGTGGACTGTCACTTCATCCGGGATGTTGTTTCAGATGGTCTAGTTCGTCCGTTGTATGTTGCCACGAATATACAGTTGGCGGATATTTTTACTAAGGCTTTAGCGTCTTGTCAGTTTCAATTTCTCCTTCGCAAACTAGGCATTCTTGATCTCCATGCTCCAGTTTGAGGGGGAGTATTAGGCCGGATTAGGCTATATGTTTTGTATGGGCTTTGACCCAAGTCGGTTTGTATTTAAGCATTACGTTTAAGCTAATGAGAATACACAAATCACATTAAGCCAAAACACAAACTTATCAAACTTTCTAATTTAAGGAGACTAGTATTTATTTTATATACAAGAAATAAAAAATCAGACAAATAATAACTCGACACTTTAGAGCACTAGGGCTGAGCAAAATCCAATATTCGATAGGAATCGGATTGGATACCCTGTTTTCTAATTCTGTATTTTTTTATTCAGATCCGAATCTAAATAAAACGAATATCCAATTTTTCGGAATTTAAATATGTGGATATTCGATTTCAAAATCCGATTTGATCCCGTTTTTAAAGAAAAGTAACGGTTCCAAATTTTCAATGATGGTTTTATGTGTTCCCATTTCGGCATTTTTCTTTCACGGCTAAAAAAATGATCTATCCAGGGAATTGACATTATCTCAAAAGAAAATCAAAGAAATTATAAATAAAAAAGAGAAAGAGTTGAGATTGACGAGATTAAATAAGCCACTCGGGTAAGATGAAAAATTACCTTGACTAAAAATACATCAAATAAATTACATTAAATAAAGTTCATAAAGCAAGAGTCAAAGAGTGGTTTTTTACTTTTGTTTCCTAGTTTTTCATTTTTTTAAAAGTTTTTTAAAATACGGATTCGGACATCCGGTTCTAAAAATTGGCACTCCACATTCGATTCAATTTAATCGGAAAAAACCGAATCGAATATCCAATTTAAATTGAATCCAGATATTCGGATTTTTTTAATTCGAAAAATCGATAAAAAATTTCTTATCACATTTTTTTGCTCAGACCTGTCAAATAGCTTTGTAAATAGCATATTCAAAAGTATATGTAAACTCGAGTTGTTAAAACGGTAAATTTTAGATCAAACACTCTTCGTGACGGATCAAGTAACAAAATGCAAAAGTACTCTTTTTGAATATTTCAATGGTGTCGTCTTGTACAAATATCATTTATAGTATACGCGATGTTGTAATGATCAAAATAACATATAATATATAATATTTAGATGGTGTCGTCTTCAATTACCAAACACATCCGTCTATTAATTATTGTTCTTTTTTTACCTAATATAGCAAAAACCCAAAACTAAGTATTTATTGTTCTTTTGTGCTTGTGCCCTTGACTTCCATTCTAGTTGGGAGAAGAGCTTATCTTTGATGGAATTTTCTTACAACAATAGTTATCATGCTTCGATCAAGATGGTCCCTTACGAGACCTTATATCGAAGAAAGTGCCGTAGTCCGATTTGTTGGGATCAAGCAAGTCATGTTCGTGATTTAGGACCCGACAAGCTATGTGAACCCCGATCGATATCGTAAATTAAACTTAAGTAAAAACAGAGGAAAACATGAGATTTTTAAAACTTTTTAAACATAAATAAAATCTAAATCGAAAACGGGTTCAAAATATGATAAACATGCGGAAATGTCAATAAGTTATACAATAATAAGTCCGGGAAAAAGATATCCCACGAATAAAAAGTAATAAGCAAGTACGGTGGGTAAGTCTAACGGCTAATGACTAATACTAGGTCCAAGGTGTCATACTCGCTAGCCCACACGTCTTCACCCCAAAATCTGCATCACGAACCTGTCATTCATGAAACATGAATGCCACAATCAGTGAAGAGTAACTCAGAGTTCTCCCAGCCACAATACATCAAATCGCACATAAGCAAGCACGTTAAACATGTAAGCATTTGATAAGATAGATAAACCAAAGCATGTGATAGACATATGGGAACAATAAAGATCAAAGGCATACGAAACATTCATAAATGAGAATCCGACCAAAACATCACGTATAGAGTCATTATACAAGCCAACATAGATATCATATAACACGGATGGCATGAGGTCAACAACGTAGTACAAATAAGAGAAAACCGTAGCCATTGCGTAGAAAGTCCTTTAGCAAACAAGCACGGGACGTGGCTACTAACGTCACATGCGTACTTATGGCTTGCATTTCACCATAAATACGGATGAGAACATCAATCCCGGCAATCATATCGCAACTAAAGGCTTGCATATCACCTTTAGTGTCCGATAGGATCAGGAACACATAATCATGCGGGTGTCTGGCTCAAAGATTACCTTTAAAACATGTCCAATACACCAAACAAATGTCACTACAAAAAAAGGTCAATAGCGACGGACAGATCCGTCGCAAAACAGGCATTATCCGTCGCTAAAAGGATTTGCGACGGAATGTCCGTCACAAATGGTCCGTAGAAAAATTTCGTCGCAAAAGGCAACCATAGC
Source organism: Silene undulata (assembly GCA_036897945.1). Taxonomy (NCBI): domain Eukaryota; kingdom Viridiplantae; phylum Streptophyta; class Magnoliopsida; order Caryophyllales; family Caryophyllaceae; genus Silene; species Silene undulata. The sequence goes on along the minus strand of JAYMSE010000089.1, from coordinate 7,919 downwards.
AACGGAAAATCCGTCGCAGAAAACTTGCAACGGAATTTGCAATGGAATTTCCGTCGCAAAAAATTTTGACCAATATTTTTTTTGTCTTTTTTCTTAAACTTCGTCATTTCCCGCGTTTCTATTCCCGCGTCAATTCTCAAGTCATATATTCAATCAAACAAACAAGTGAAAGAAGGTTAATAAACATAAGAAATTTGTCTTTCTTCGTCGATGTGGGACAAGTTTGCAACGGAATTTCCGTCGCAAATTCAACTTTTCCGTCGCAATATTTCTCCCGCGCATGTGAAAAAACCCGCGAAATCTCAAAAAAACTTGCAACGGAATTTGCGTTGCAAAACTTAAAAAAATCCGTTGCAAAATTTAAAATTCCGTCGCAAATTAAAATATTTCGTCGCAAGGTCTTGTTTGCTTCGGAATTTGGATCCGTCGCAATACTTCCGTCGCTATTGACTGTTTTTCTTATAGTGTGTCTGGCTCAGAGGTTACCTCTAAAACATGTCCGAGACACCAACAATCATATAAACATGGGATGAATCTAATGGAAAATGGTATATGCAATCATTCAAGACCTCTAACCAGCTCTCACACTCTAGACTAGGACTGTGCACCGGTCCAGAACCGGACCGGACCGGACCTAAACCGGTTAGACCCGGAACCGGTAACATGCATATTGTGGGAACCGGAGACCGACCCTAAATTATTCAGGGAAGCCCTGAACCGGAACTGTTTTTCCCGGTCCGGTCCGGGTGGTAAACTAAATAACCGGAATGATGAAGCTGTTAGCTGTGAATCTGTGATTCTGATTTCTGTGAACTGAAGTCCCTGACCAAGTAAAAATGTAAAATAGCATATAAATTTGTAACATTGGCAATTTGCCATAAATCACAGAATCATGATCAATTGTCTTGATCATACCATGAATGCTATGAGCCTATGAATCTATGATCAATGATTAGACCATGATCCATGAATACTAATTAAGTAATTAGTAATTAGTAACACAATTACACAAGTAGAAAGCACTCGCATGAGGCCGAACAACCTCCAAAATATGACAAGTAATAATAATGAAACTTTTAAAACTAATGTTTAAACAACCCTTCAAAAAAAGCATCAAACTTCACAGGTTCACCAGCTTCATTATTCATCCGTCCACATAAACAACTTCATCATCCAAGGAAGCTTCATCAAACTCTGAAACGGAAGAGAAAATTGGTTCATATTCTATAATTTTATAAAACAAATAATTTGAGAATAGCTATAAATAAAACAAACATGAGGTAAAACTTTTACCTTTATATAGTTCCTGCACATATTCTTCCGTTACCATAGGCAATGTCGATCCTCTTGCTCGAAGCCAATCTTCGGAGCACACTAAGGCTTGTACCATCTTTCATTTTACAAAAAACATAAAGTTATACTTATGGTCAGTTGGTCACAACATATATTCAAACAAACCACGACATAAAAATCACACAAACCATGAATTTGAAGAAATTACCTTAGGGGCCAAAGAACTTCTAAATGGATCAAGATGTCGGCCACCTGCACTAAAAGCTGATTCTGATGCAACAGTAGATAATGGGATAGCTAAAATATCACGTGCCATACGTGAAACTATAGGATACCGATGTGCATTAAGTCGCCACCAAGATAATACATTGAGCCCTTCTTCATCCTCTCCTAGTATCTCATTCAAATACCTGTCAAACTCGCTTCTCGCATTCCCACTTGTCCCTTTGAGTCTCTTAGCTCTATCTTTAAGGCTTTTAACATAGCTCATTGTTCCTCCTCAACCCCCTTCATCTTGCTGATTATTAGGTGTGTCACTCATTGGTTCACTTTCAGGAGCCATAGGAGAGTATAAAGCTCTATACTCATCAAACAAAGAATAAGCTAAATTTCTAACCTTGTTAGCCAATTCTATTCCCTTATCTTCCCCATACATATCCTTAAGTGTAATTTCAACAACCAACAACTTTGAGTGAGGATCGAGAACCACAGCAATATATATCATCATGTTCATTTTGTCCACATCTCCCCAATATTTATCATATTTCTTTTTCATTGAAATGGCCATACCTCGAAAATCTGGGTCAACATTTTTCTCCCATTTTTTCAACATATCAAGAACAGAAGCAATCTCAAGGAAACCCTTATCACTCGTCACATATTTAGAACCAGAAATACGACGAGTTAATAAATAAAATCCTTTCAAAAAGACAACTAGCCTACCCACCTTTTTCCAATCATCGGCATCAGGAGGTAATTCATTAGATTCAACATCATCTCCATCGGGTAAATTTAATCCGCCAAAAACACGCTGATAATTCAAAGCAGTTTCTAACATTATATAAGTTGAATTCCAACGAGTGGGCACATCAAGTGACAAGGACAATTTGCAGTTTATATTAAGTTTTTGCACAAGGTCTTTGAATCTTTGAATTCTAGCTGGAGAATTTTTAATATACTTTACGGCAGCTCTAACTCTATTAATGCATACACCATGATCTTTGATTCCATCCCAAACAATAAGATTTATAATATGAGCCATACATCTAATGTGCAAATATTTTCCCTCTCTGATACACACAGAACGATTAACCATCTTTTTCAAATATGAACAAGCCACATCATTTGCACTTGCATTATCAACTGTGACACTAAAAAGTTTATCCTCAATGCCCCATGCTTCTAAGCAAGACTCAACAGCCTTACCAATATCTTCACCCTTGTGACTCGAGATGGGACAAAAGTTAATTATTCTTTTATGTAGAGTCCATTCATTATCAATAAAATGAGCTGTAAGGCACATATAATTGATTCTTTGAATTGATGTCCAAGTATCAGTTGTCACACTTATTCTTTGACATGAATTTTTTAACATGTCTTTCAATGTTTGCTTCTCATTCAAATAAAGGGCAAGACAATCACGGCCAACAGTAGTACGCGATGGTAAATGAAATCTAGGACAAGCAACACTCATTAAATGCTTAAAACCATAATTCTCAACATGTCTAAATGGCAATTCATCAACAATAATCATACGAAGCAATGCATCTCTAACATCTTTTAAGTTTACTGTGCCATATTTAAGTTTACCCTCAACCTCTTCACCATCCCCATCCACATCCCCTGGTTCAAAAAATAACTCAGCCTGCTTACCTTTACCCTTATTAGCAGGATTACGAATGCACTTTTCCCAATGTATTTTAACATTTTTTGATCCATTAACATTAGAATCAGCAGCAAAAGTTTTGTCACAAAACTTACACTCAGCACGAAGAAGCATTGGACTATCTTGTTCTCCCTCCAAATATTCCATGAAACAATCCCAGTATTCTGCTCTTCGTTTGCTTTTTCTTTTGATATAAGTACGCCTTTCCGTAAGTTTCTTCCAAGAAGGCAATGTCCTCTGCAACTCTTCAAGTTCTTCCTTTGTTAAAACTTGTGAGTCAGCTGCAACCTTGGACAATGGAAGTGATTTTTTCGATCGAATTGAGCTCATCTGAAACATACATAATAACATAACAATATAGCATATCAGTTTGTGCAAATTTATTCGAGTCTTTAACAAGAGCTAATTATTAATCAATACTTTTCAGAAATCTTTAACAGAAAGACAGAACACAGAATTACAGAAGCATAACATAACTAATACAACAATTCAAATGAACAAAGACTACAAAGTATCATCAACAGTATTGGATTAAAAAAAACATTGCTCAAAAACAGTATAAATATTTAAAGAATACCTTTCAAAGTGATTAATGCGAGATCAAGCAATCCGACGATCGATAGTTCGTCAGTTCAAGATGGCTTAGGATTAGAGCAGGGCGAAAGGTTTGTATATTGAATCTTTGTTGTTGAATTTTGGAAGGTAAGGTAAATAATTGATGATTTGATTCATCGTAAATTCAAGCAAGTTTATATATGCAAGGATTAGGGTATGTCGGTATGATCTTTGATTTAGGAAAGTTAGTGGTGATAGGATTTAGGAAATTGAGAGTTCGAGAGATGATAGAATTATATAGGGATAGAAATTAGGAATTAGGGATAGGAATTAGGGATAGAAATTAGGAATTAGGGATAGAAATTGGGTATGAAATTGAATGAAAGAGAGTTTATGTGTCAGAAGCAAATTGAGAGTGTGGTCGAGTGAAGAGTGAAGACTTGGAGAAGTTGGAGAGTTGGAGTACTGGGCTATTGGGCCAGTGGCAGAATCATGGACTTTAACGTGTAAAATTTGGACTTTAATGTTTTTAGCTTAACCGGTCTACATCCGGTCTGACCCTGTAAATACCGGTTTTCCAAAATCCGGACCGTAAAACCGGAATCAACATTTACCCAAGCCCTGAAACCGGACCTGCTACCTACAGGTCTAACCCTGAACCGGACCGGTTAACCCGGTTCCGGTCTAAAATCCGGTCGAACTGGTAAAATGCACACTCCTACTCTAGACACATATTTTCCCCTGGTAGGACGACTAGCTAGGTACGCCATAGTCTATATCTGGTCAGACTCACGACATGCGGCAGCACAACCCGCACCCAAGACTCGATCACTAGACACAATGGTCGAGTACCCCAATCGCCAGCAGCAGCACGAAAGTGGCGGAAGTGACAAGAGCTAAAGCACACTTGTCAGCAGCAGCACAAGTGGCCAACCCGTACTCACCAATAGCAACATAAGTAGGGCGGAGGCAAGTTAAGCAAGAATACAAGGCACTATGTCAATTTCATTCATTAGAATCATAGAAGATAGATACGTAAACAAATGATAACATGTGATGACTCATATACGAACAATATATGACATTTCATGTGAATAAAGCGTAAACAATTCATCCATACACTATTCATAAAACATATAATTAATAAGAGAAGGAAATAAAGGAGCAGAGGCTCCCAGCCGGTCCAGGTGACCGGCAGCCGACCAACTGGCCGAGGCATCAAGTCAAACCAAAATCATAAAATTCATAACATAAGGCTCCCAGCCGGTAGTGGACCGGCAGCCGGCTCACCGGCTGGGAGGACACCCACAACCAAAATTACAAATTTGAGACAGAAACTCCCCAGCCGACCACTGGACCGTAGCCGGTCCACCGGCTGGGTATTCCTGACATTTGAAATTAAAGCACAATATACATATAACTCCCAGCCGACCTGTGGACCGGTGGACCCCGGTCCACCGGCTGGGACATACCCACTCATAAATTGAACCAAAATGAAACATAATGTTCCCAGCCGGCCAGCAGACCGGCAGCCGGTCTACCGACTGGTGACACCTGTAGATGGAATTCAACAAATTTACATACAACATGATTTCCAACTCGATTTCTAGCATCTTTTTGACACGGTAAACACGTGTAAGATGTAAACCAGCATGTATACCAACAACCATCCAACATATGACCAATCTTTCAACCAATTGTTTACATTTATACAACTTTTCATGAATTCTTCATAAAAATAGCATTAAACATGATAAAGATGATAACTTTGACACAATTTATCCATCAACACATCTAACCATCCATAATTCACAAGAATTTGACATATGAAACCATAAACAAGCTTGAAACATCATAAAGCATGAAAATTTATCAACTTTAACATCCTTAAGACTACAAACACACATGGATACACATAAAAATTGATGTAAAGTCGAGTAACCCTTCACCGTTACCTTTTGCTTCCTAATCTTCGTGAGAATCCTCAATAACACACTTATCTTCTTCCGGGACTTCCAAATCTTCCCCTAAACAACAAAGGAACGAGTTAGACACGATTTCGAGACTTATTGAGACGGGACAGAATTTCAAACGTCTTCGAGATGAGCTTTTTCTTACATAGAAAGATGAGGGACGATGAGAGGAGAAGAATGGCGCAAACGGCATTCGAAACGGACTAGAAATGAGTGAGTTATGATGATTTTAGGGATGGATTGGAGAAGGAGTAACAATGGTGAATGAGGGTTTATGTTTGCTGAGAAAAATGAGAAGGAGGAAGAGAGTTGTAAGGGTTTTGAGTGGAAGATGGCATTATATTGGTCCAATATTATGTCTAGGCCCAAAACAATCCTAAATGAGTCGGAAACATCTCTAAACTACGTCTTAAGACTAATCTATACTCAAGACGGCAACAATATTGTATTTATAAATATTACACTCAAATATATATATATTTTATTGAAAATAAAATTTAAATATAATTTGTTTCAATTAAATTATTAAATTACTTTTAAAACCGTAAATTGAAAATTGCGAGTGTTACAATCTTCCCACCTTTTAAAAAGTTTCGTCCTCGAAACTTGAATGTAGAAAAAGAAAAGTTGTAAGTGTAAGGTCGGTTTTCAAAATTGAAAACTAATTCATTTCCAAGAATCAAATTCGAAATTCATCCAAAGCATTTAGAAAGGGTTTCAAAGGTATAGGTCTCCCTTCATGGAATGACAAAACTCTTGTTGTGCACACAAGAGCACTAGGATTCCAAGTCGAAGACAAATTAAAATTACGAAATCATACGTCAATATGCGCAAGACAAGTTATTAGACGTCTCTGATAACGAGTCATGTCGACAAATCAACGTTAAAGCCAAATAAAAAAAAATTGACAACAACTTAAACTTTCTTTCGAAAACAAACTTGAAAGCTTAAAGATTCGTTCTTCAATCTCCAAAGAAGTTAACTCTTTGAAAATGTAACATTAGAATTTGGTAAAGAATCAAAAACTTGTTAAAAATCATGCAAAATGAAAAACAAGTCGGGCAAAATAAGTGCAAGTCACGAAAAAGAAGTCTATACACAACATACGGAAAAAGCTAAACCAGACTTCTAAGGATTTATAAGTTTGAGTGTTCTCCCAGCCGGGGGACCGGTCGCCGGGGGACCGGCCGCCGGGGGACCGGCCGCCGGGGGCTGGCTGGGAGGTAAGTGTTGTCCCCAGCCGGTGGTTGGCTGCCGGTCACCAGGCCGACTGGGAGGTTTCTGATATGAATTATGAATTTGTGTTTTGGGCTGAGGTGCACGACCGGTTGGCCCGCCGCCAGTGCATCTGTCGGTTAGGAATCCCTTGTTTCTTTTTTCTTATTGTTCTTATATATATACAATTGATGAGTATGTAACGAGTTCATGATTTGTTTACGTTTCATCTCATGTTCCATATTGGTTGACTCACCTGTTATCATTTGTTTACATTTCATCCTCTTATGTTTCTCATGAATGAAATTGACATGGTGCCTCATATTCTTGCTTAACTCGTCTTACGGCCTACTTATGTTGTGTCGGCAAGTATGGGTTGGCCACTTGTGCTGTGCTGGCAAGTTTTCTTTATCTCTTGTCACTTCTGCCACTTTCGTGTTGTGCTGGCGATTGGGGTACTCGACCATCGTGTCTAGTTATCGAGTCGTGGGTGCGGGCTGTGCTGCCGCATGTCGTGAGTCTGGCCGGATGTAGACTAGGACGTACCTAGCTAGTCATTCTACCAAGGGAAAGTATGTGTCTAGAGCAGTGAGAGCTTGTCATTGTAAGAATGAATTGATACAAAAATAAGAAAAACAATTTCTTATTAGTACATAGGGGCTGCCGGTTTGGGGAGAAGAAAAGAGGCAAGCATTCTTCACACCTTTTACTCATTTTTGTCTTCTCAAGATCATAGAGTGAAAGGCTACAAGTATTACGCAATGATTATGTTTTATTAATAAAATAAAACAATCACACAACCCTATGCCCTTAATCCCAAAACCGGTTTTCCTCTCTTAAAATGGACTCCAATTTATTTTGTCAATTTGTCTAATGTCACACATTATATAACATGTAAGAATTATCATGTTATAAAACAATATAATGCATATTTAACATATTAAATATCATTACTTAATAAAATAAATTATACTTGACAAAATAAATAGTAATTCACA
>JAYMSE010000088.1:0-14907 GCA_036897945.1 Silene undulata | reverse complement strand
AGTTCACACGTACTTAAAATGATTTGAGTACGTGGAAACTCTAGAAAGGCTGGGATGTAAGATCCTAGAGGATCTTGTGGTGGACCGAGTGCTCAATTCCCTCTATCAAGTCAAGGGATTTACCCAATTTTGGGAATTATAATATGACTAACATGAAGAAAAGTCTTCATGAGCTCCATTCTCTGCTTGATCAAGCAGAGAAAGACATGGGAGTGGGTGGGAGCACGAGAAAGGATGTCCTTTCAATTAACGTAAAGGACAAGAAAGAGTTCAAGAGGAATGGTGCTAAGAGGCATGTACGGGTTGAAGATAAGGGGAAGGCTATATAGCTCTTCCAAACCTAAACCCAAAAAGGGAAACCCTCTTAAAGACACTTATAATTATTGTAATAACAAGGGACATTGGAGGCGTAATTGTCTCAAATATGTGGATGACATCAAAGCTGGTGTTGTGAAGCCATAATATAATTTCTCATCCGAATTTCTTATGATAGACATAAATTACGCTACTACTACAACTTGGGTATTAGATACTGGTTGTGTTTCTCACCTATGTAATCATTTGCAGGGCCTAAAAAGCGTAAAGAAACTAAACAAGGGTGATGTGGATCTGTGGATGGGTAACGGATCAAAAGTAGCCGCCATTTCCGTAGGGACATATGTACTTAATTTAGTTTTAGGATTGAAGTTGTATTTAAATAATTGTTATTTTGTACCAACTTTGTCTAGGAATGTAATATCAGTATCTGTGTTAGACACAAAAGGTTTTAATTTTGTAATTAAAGACAAATGTTGTACTTTTTCAATAAATGACTTGGTTTATGGCCAAACTGTTTTAGTTAATGGTATTTATATTCTAGACACTTCAGACAATGTTTATCATTTAGAGAATAAAAGACTCAAAATAGGTGATCCCGATCAATCTTATTTATGGCTATTGTCGATTAAGACATATTAACGAGAAACGCATTAAAAGACTAGTGTTGACTGCTGTTATTAAACCATTTGATTACGAATCATTTGACATATGTGAATCTTGTCTCCTTGACAAGATGACTCGTACACCTTTTCTAGGAAAATGATCTCAAGCTAGTGAGTTATTGGGTTTAATACATACGGATGTATGCGGTCCAATAACAGTCACTGCAAGAGGTAACTATGACTATTTCATTATTTTTACCGATGACAAAAGTAGATATGGTTTTGTCTACTTAATAAGGTATAAGACTGAACTGTTTTTAAAATGGTCCTCACATATTTTTGCCAAATGTTTTAATTTCAATAAATCTGGAATAACACTATCTTATCATTTGGTTCGTAGCATGGTTAACCATGTATAATTCGAATTATGAATGAGCTTCTTATAATATGCATATAACTATAATTAAATATTGCTCCATTCATTTTTCTATTTTCTTGTCAATTTTTAGAGGTCAAAGTTTTCGGACTACCGTAAATATATAAGAAAATAGAAATTATTAAATTATAGAACTAAATCATTTTCACTTATTATCAAAACATCTTTTACCAAACAAAAAAAAAATTAAAAAAGCAATATATACCTGCCGAAAAATACAGTTAAAGTTCCATTTTAGAGACCGTAATAAAATAAATGGGAAGAAAAAAACATGAGTATTAATGTTTAATTATAATAAATCATGACAGATAATGGTGAACTCATCATTCTCCTTTGAATTTCCTAGTAAAAAAGTACTTCCTAATTAACCCTAGTTTATAAGAATCAACAAGTCTCTTGTACGACGTCTTTTCCGTGTCTTTTTTATAAATATTGACTATTTTTTGGTAAATAGTGACCACCTTGAAAAAACTGATCATTTTTTAATCATAACAAGTGGTCACTATTTATCCAAAAATGATCACTAATTATAAAAAAGTGGTAATTTTTTTCTCAGTCGTAGTGTACAATAGAATTTGTGTATTTGTATCATAGTTAACATGATAGTTGAGGGAGGAGTCTATGCAGACAACTTTTAGATGTGAAATGGTATATACTAAATGAACAAATCCAGTCATTTGCGAGGATTATATGTATAAGGTCTTATACTTTTGGACTTAATTTCAAGTCATTTCCGTTCAGTTCAGCTTCATTGAGTTCAGTTCAGTTCAGCTCCAATAAATTCAGTTCAACTCTATTAAGTTTAGTTCAATTCAGTTCAAATAATTTCATGTTAAAATCACAGGGCCTAAGTCGATGAAAGTTAATTCAAATTCGTTAAAATATATAGTCTTTTTTTACAATAATGTATATCTTCATTTTAATTGAGACTTTTAGACCCGACTTGTATGCCATATCAAATTAAGTGAATCCGTTTTTTAAAGGTGTAATTTTCTAATCAAATAACTTCAACAACGTAAAATAATAGAGGAAGTTTTAAGGTGTAATTTCGATTGTTAAGAGTCAATGTTTGATTGAATGGTTTGGGGACCGTCTGATGATCATGACTTGGGGTTGTTTTGGGATGGATGGACTACATCATTGATAACCAGATCAGGAAGGTATTATTGTTCCACGATTGGTAAGTTTGGGAAACATGATAAACTTCAGGCAATTGAGAGAATCAAACTAAAACGGTAACAATATCAATTACTGTATTCAACAATTTAAGTAAAAGGAATAAAATGATGAAGCTGCATAAGCCTATCTTTCACCAAGTAAGGTGGAGTGTCTATTTAATACCTTTATTTCCATCGTAATTATGAAAATAAAACAAGAGTAATTAATCGTGTTCATACGAGTGTATGTAAACCGCATCATGAATAAAGAATATTTATAGTTCATTGTTTGATTAGTAATTCGTTATTTCAATTAAGTTGATAGTAATTCAATTACTTACTAGTCTTAAATCCGTGCAAATTGCACGGGTATACCTTTTAAAAATTTGCTTCTATAAGAAAATGTTAATATATATAATTAATTGTATATTAATTAATTATCTCTATTTACATTTAATAATCATTATAAATAAAGTTTTAAAATACATCAGTAAAGTCCTCCTCATTTTTTTAAGCAATTTTAATTGCAAATTTAAATAAGTGAGTTAAAAAATCATATTTAAGATTTTAAATTTGAACTATAAATATTTCATTTGCAATTAGTATAAATTAAATGGTACGTTAGTGTCAGTTGAATGAGTATTTGTAATACGATATGTCGTTATGGTATGTAATTCAAAGATTATTATTACAAAAAATTTATAACGAACATATTACTCGGCGCCACCCTTTTATATGCACCCTTTATTATCGAGGCCCCCACTTATTGCATGTGAGAGGGTATCATCGAGATTGGGCGTCACCCGGTGACGCTAATTCATTTTTCTATTTTTATAGGCATTTGATCATTCATAGTCAATATGATCCACTTGTGATCCATTAATTGATCTCATCCTCTTTTCTTGTTATTTGTCTCAAACCAAAGACAAACAAATGACCGAGATGGGGGAGTATATTCTAATAACTAAATTAAACAATAGGTTAATTAATTGAATTGACCTATCAAATCCTGTAAATTAAACAATAGGTTAATTAATTGAATTGACCTATCAAATTCTGATCTGGCCCGATAACTGGACTCATTTTTTTCAGGGTCAAGAACCGAAAAATCTCGACCCGTTTGACCCGAATCCGAAATGGGCAGTTCATTTCTAGTCAAAACCCGACCCTAACAGAGTCGAAACGTTGGGTCAAAGATAAATTAAGAATTTTATTAAATTATTAATACTTATGTATTATATTTGAAATAATTTAAAAAAATAATTATTTTTTTTACTTTTAATTACAAAAGTTATTTAAAAATCAGTATTATATAATACTGTAACTTTTAAAAATAAAATAATTATTAAAATTACTTAATTTCTATAATTGTGTTAATATAACTAATGTAATCACCTAATATGATTAAAATATTAATATTAAATGTTTTAGTATTTAAAATAATTTATTTTTTTAAATGACAGGAAAAACAACGGTGGGCATTACTTTTGACCCGTATTTCGACCCTAGCCCACCCTAACCCGTATGAGCTAAGTCGTATTAACCTGACCCATGTTCAACCCGACCAATATTTTAAGTCGACCATATAACCTGACTCTTTTAATAGGTCTATAAGTGAACACAATACTTCATTTAAACAATGGGCCACTAACAATGAAAAGTTGGGCCAAAATTTACCAGCTCTTGTATTTTACCCTACATATGAATAACCTAAAAAACATTTTTTTATCTATAATAATCTCACGCCCACCGTCTCAACTCTTAGTCTCTTACGTCACCTTGTCACTCTCATTTTCCAACTTCATTTGATAAATTTGATGATGATCAAATGCACTGTCCTACCTTGCGCTTATCACAATCTTCAAAACTACCTCATTCGTTTTTCTTTGTTTTACAAAAGATCGTTGTACAACAATCAAACACATGCAGAAAATGAAAAAGCTCCATAATTGCGCCCAAATCATTTGTTTAAGGAGTAATATGATTTGTTTTAAGGTCGCTACTTGCTATAATTTCTTTTTAAAAATATAATTTCTTTTTTTCTTATTTTTGGTTTGGATCCAATCTTTCGTCTGGTTGTTTTAGGTCAATTTTTACTCTTACTTAAGTTTCCATTTTTTTCCTTTGGAAAAGAAAGTAAATAACCCATCGTCAGTCAATAAAGGGTATGTCATGAACTATTTACTATATTAATTTTGTTAATTGTCTATTTATTATATTAATTTGGTTATTTGTAAATTTTATTACTCCGTAATAATTAATTATTATGGCAAATAATTAAACCATATTTATAATCAGTTCTTATATCTGTTTTTATTTGTGTTATTTTTATTTTTCTTATATCTGTAATTAAACCAAATGCATTTGTGTTATTTTTGTTTTAGTATAACATACACTGTATTAAATTTGTATATTGTATTTTTAGTTGTTGATTTTGTTAATTTTTTATGATAATTAATTTAATAATATAGATTAATAAGTTTTTTTTAGGAGTTTAAAAGATGATAGAGAACATGGGGGACATGGTGGGGACACTAACTAAAAGAAATAAAATAATGTACTTTTAACCACAGAGCGACAACTCAGCTCTGTGGTTGTTGCTTTAATAAATAAGATTTGCAATTTCAATTAATAATTCCTTCTTTTGATTAACTTGTTAGTAACTCGATCTTAGCTGTTAGTTTTGATTAGTTTAATTTTATTAGTAATTCGTTGTTTGGATTAAGTTGTTATCATTTGAAGTTTGAACTTAGTTGTTAGTTTGATTTGTCGATTAATTTAATTGAAGTGTTTAAGGTGGAAGCGGTAATTTGGATAGTTCATTAAAATTGTGGACGATATAAAATAATTCGTCGATTATAGAATATCTATTGCCAAATGATAGAGGGAAAGCAACTATTGCCTAAAATGAGAAAAATTAAAATATTTGGGAAGGGAGCAGCTAAAACATGACTTTCTTCTTCCTAAAACAAGTAATTATTCGTAGTATATTGGGTGTTAGTGTGAAAATATTTGGATGTTATTTTACAATATATATTGAATTTAATTATGCTTTGAGTACAAATGCTTTTCAATCAGCTTTATAATATATTTATGCCTCATGTCTATACCATGCAAATGGATATGTGTAACTTTTGAATATGATTTTGGATTAATCAAAAAGTCGCATGGAGAACAAAAACAAGTGATAAATCGTTAATTAGAAAGTCATAGGGTAGTGATTGGGGAGTATACATGGTTATTTGTAAAACCATGAGCTTAGTTAGAATTAAAATGCAATTATAGAATAATGACGATTATACTTAATCTTAAACAAAATTTAACACTAGTTTATAAGAATCATATTTGAAATCATACATACTTGGTAATCGAGGAGTCAATGTAGACAATTTTTATCCTTCAGTAGTAAAAAGTACGGAGACACGTGAACAAGCAAACCATCTATATGAAGAAAGCATCTTGAGCGTCTCTTTAAAGAGAACTCTCATAATTCTTCTTCGTTTGTCCTTCTACTTGCTCATTTATCTCACGTCTATTTAAAGTGACGGATTTTGTCCGTTATAAATGAGAATTTGTGCTATATGAAAAGAGTGCACAGTATGTGCGCAGAATGTCTTGCCATATTCTTTGTCTTTTTTGTCCCTTCCAAGTACTTGACACTTTTCATGTTTAAGACGGTTATATGTTAATTTTAAACAAAAACTTGTAAAATAAAATATCATTTAATTATTTGACACATTTTATATAAATTATTTTGATGAGTTTAAGACAAATATTTTCACGAAAGGACTACCGTCAAATTCTTTTTGATGAGTTTCATGTTAGCCTCAACGTTCACAAACCTCCGAATAGGCAACGATATTATCTCCTAGTCTCTGTATTTAACCATAACTAATTATGAAAAGTAATCAAGCAATACTCTCCTTTTTTTTTTACGAAATGTGGGGTGATAAATTTAGACAAAATACGTTGTATACTTGAGATTTTCATTCAAGTTGAAATGTCTACACATAGTTTGAAAAAGATAAGGAAACATCTGGGAGAACATTTCGTAAATAATTCGATTGGTTTTAACTAATCTCTCTCTCTTCTATCTTATGAATTTCAATTAATCGAATTAACAACAGAAAACTTAATGGAATTAACGATCCAAATGCAACAACACGAACATTCTATGAACATTGATCTGGCCGGTTGTAACGTGTAAGTGACTTAAAATTAAAATGGCCTAGAGTTTAGTTGTTGGATCCTCTTATAAGAATGCATAATAGACTCTATACAACTCGATTTTAAATGGTATATCCTCTAAAATGAACTCATTTCCAAGGACTATATATAATATATATGTGTGTGTATAAGCTAATAAAAATTTTAATTCAATAAAATAGTCGATTCATTATAGATCAATTACACTTTTATTAAATTATTTGAGTTTAATTAGTCGAGTTGAAAGGTCTTGATTGAAATAAAAATATGTTATTTACGTAGTCAACTAGAATCCCCTGTAATTAGGCAATTATTTTGCACATACTTGGTATTCATACCTTGTGATTTATTCAGTGAAAGGTCACCATTTTACTTTCCTACCGTTTCTAAGTCGCTACACTCAACCACCTAGTGGACATGATAGTGCATGTATGTAAGCTCGTGATTAAGAAGGTTTTCGAAGAAAAGTCGAGTTTACGGGGTTATGGTGGTGTTTCGATTGAGAAGCGTGAATATTTGACCGGAATGGGACGGGGACCGTCTCATAATTTGAGGTTGTTTTAGGATGAATAGGGAAGGTATTATTTGTTATTGATTGGTGGGTTTGGTAAACTTGAGAAGTTTTAGAGAAGAGAATCATACTAATAACGATAATAAAATCAAATATACAACAACTCAAGTAAAATAGAAAAAATAAAAAGCTTCATCGATCAAGTTTACTCTATATGACTATATCTTATCCCCCAAGATAAAATGTCCATTATTTGATCCCTTCCTAGTCCTAACCAAATTTAGCATGGAACTATGGGACCACAACTCTATCATAATCGTTACTCTTTGTCTTTCATTAGGTCTTAAAAGTTAAAACTGAACATTTTAACATTATGTATTACTCTATGTAATTCTATCCCATGCGAAAGGAGAGTCCTTCGGAGTCCATTTTGACGATGACAATATCAGACATTCCTTTTTGATAGCGACTTCCCCGATTTTAATACTCCTCAGTGACTGATATGATATGCATGCAACATTTTGACAAGTAGTCATTTTATAATATAAAATTCTAATTAGGTTTTGAGTACTAGCTAACAATAATTGTTTGGATATTAAATCCTATAATATTCGTGTCTTATGCAATTAGAAATATTTATTCAAAATATTACTCCGTACTAGTTATTTGTAACGGTTCGTCATTGTAGACGAACACTATCCATCTAAAGCTGAAAACGCATAATGGTCCTCTCACAAAACTTTAATGACGGATAGTAGGAGGGCAAGTGAGGGTATTCATTTCCCACCCACTTTCTTAAGATGGACCATTTTCGTCGGAAAGAATAAGCCGGGCTTTTAAGATCATTTTATAGCTAAATATGACCACTTTTGGTAAAAAGTCACCATAAATTATAAACACTAGCTTGATCATTATGATCATATATACTTAACCATAAAATACTTTTAAAGCTTGGTTTTATTATTTCAGAAGAAAATAACTCATTTAAAACAAGAATTTGCTAGAGAGGTAACGAAAACTCTTTAAAAAAAAAAAAAAAATATAGAACGCGGGAGTATTCGCCTATATATACCCCCCATAAAGCCTTCTCCACCCAGCACCCAATAACACACATACCTCACCCTTCACTCACACACACAAGTACACAACATACAACCTACTTAACCATTTAACCCCAAATTTTCTAAAACATAACCTAATAAATTAATAACAATGAATCCAAGAAATGCATCTAATGGAGCCAGCTCAAGTAGAAATAGTAAGATGGATTGGGACGAGTTCAACAAAAAGAACATACAAGAAAAGTTTGAATTCCTGCTGTCACATAAAAACACTTGCACCCGCCAAGATCTCGACCGTATGGTCGGAATTTTGCAGCGACAATCAAACTACCCTTTTGTCATTTCTTCCCCTATTCACCTTACCGTCATATCAGAGTACAATCTCACAAACCGTTTCCGTCTGGCTCATGGGTTGTCCTCTTCCACCATCACTCTGCTCAAGGGTCAAGCTGACAAACTCCGCTATCAGGTTTCTTAACATTCTATTTCTATTATGAACAACTTTTTCATCGTATATTCTTTATGTTTTCATGTTGTTTTGTTATCATTGTTTATAACTGTTTGGAGACCAAGACTCAGCGGCCACAATGATAATATTCAGCAACAATCTATATTTCTTCATCTTATATATCCTTTATTTTTTCACAAACAGTTATAAACAACGTCCGTGCTTTCTTATCTAAGTCAGCACATTGTTATAGACTTGTGGCTTATTATTACGAGTATTATTTGTTTTATTAGGGAAATGATAAATACTATACAAACCTTAAGGTTGTATTTAAGAACATAAACAAGCTTCATTATTTTTGTTGAAACCTATGTATTGTTAATGCTCAAAACCACTAATTACAGTGTGCTAAAACTCGAGCAATTTGTTTCCAAACTATATTATTATTATTATTATTATTATTATTATTATTATTATTATTATTATTATTATTATTATTATTCATAATGCTACCTTATTATTGTCTTTTGCTTTCTCTTATTACAGGTTCTTGACTCTTAAGTAAATGGCTTTCTCTTATCACATTTCCGGCACGGTGTTTATTCTAAATGGTGGCTACATAATATGTCGATATTATTGAAGCATTATTAGTATTATTATGATGCATTATTATTACTATTACTATCCCTAAATGGTACTTGAAATTACTATCACTAAATGGTACTTGGAGTCTCATTATGAGATATGGTTCATATTTGTAATAAATAAAATTTTAATCTTGGAAGGTTATCATCACAGGCAGATGTGTAAGACTCTTATGGTAAAAGGATGTTAATATTTGGAACAGTTGTATTAAAGGATGTTTATCCTCGGAAAGTTATTATCGTCATATCGTATGTAATTATAAAAAAGGTTGTTTCTATCATTGTTTATAATTTAATTAATTTATGTTGCACAGTTCGCTTTTAAAACCGCTCTATATATACCCACACGCTTATATAAGATTGCAAGATTTTTCAAAATGGTCTAAACATATTTGGCCAAATATTTGCAATTCCAAAGAATCGGGAGTAGGAAGTCTAGCACGGAAGAACATCAACGCATCACCTCGGACTTGGAAGCAGTAACCCATGCGAGTGTGCTACTGTACGAGTTGTGGGAGGTAGGCACGGGCACAAGTTCGTCCCCACCTCCTTGAATGACCTCAGTCCTGCGTTTTTTAACCGTAAGATATAATAAGATTCACGGTCAGAATTTTCACAATACTGACCAATTAATTAAGCGGAGTCTACTCGCATAATTAATTCACTCTCATTTCCATCAGCACGCTTTTGCTCCCTCTTTATTTTCCACTCTTTTTAGGTCTATTCGTCTAATATTTCTCTTTCCTTCTGATAACTAGTTAAGACGAGCTCCCCAAAAAATAAATCTCGTCAAATCATGTTTTCACAGTCACAATTTGATACGGTTCATTTTCGAAATTACAACGTATGTACGATGTTCTGCAGAATGATTTTCACAGTCACTGGCAGGCCTCGCAAGGGTTAGCCGTTAGACTGTTCTAGCATCATATATTTCAATATCCTGCACTCATACCTCAAAAATAGCAATGCAGCATATAAAGTTAACAAAGGGTCAATACATCAACGTTAACAACCTCGAATAAAGGGTCAATACATCACAGTTAACTAGTTGACGAATCATGTTATCACCACATTAACCTTCGGTGCAACTATTTTGGCGAGTTTACGAGCTCGACTCTTAGCAACCTCAGACTCTTCCCAAAAGTCTGTCCAAAAGATACTATTACTGGGAGTAAACCTCTTGGCCTCTGGATCACAAATGATTGTCTCAAGAGAACTTGCATAACTGACAACGGCTAGTGCAAGCTGAACATCACAACGAGTACCCAAAAACCCGACAAGTTCCATAATCCTGAGATTGGGATGACTTGGCTTCTCCTCATCTTGAACCAGACCTGTCTCCGAGCTATTTATCTCCTCATTCTCTTTCTCATTTTCAAGGTCAATTTCTTGCAATTCACTAGCTTCTCCAAAACCTTGCAACTTATCCAGAAAGAATATCTATTGGGAAAGTTGGTAAAATAACACCATTAGGGGTAAAAAGAGACAGTAAGCGATAACACAGATCATTTACAGAATTACAGACATAAGATATATGTATCCTTTTTCACCATCACCCGTGTTTCCATTGAGGCAAGAAGACTCATACATGAAAATTTAAGATATTTGTTTACCTGCAACTTGAATTCCTCCAACATCGGACATGCGTCTATGAAGCATTTCATTGAAAGGATGCAACTATTATGGTAGCACCCAATCGTACAAGTGAAATGTTTCACATTAGGAAATGCCGGAACAGCCCCATCGGGAATAACCAAATCCATAGGAAATATTGCGCAGCTACGCTGAGATTTAAGAAAATCAACATAGTCATCCTAAACTCGTAATTAATAAAGCAGTAGGAAATTGTATTAGGATAAGAAAAGAGAAATGAATTACTGATACTAACCTCTAGTTCAAGGGATAGTTTGCAAAGCTGCTTGGAAAATTGAGAAAGTTTGTCAAAGATTGGAAACGGATACCAGCAAAATCCACCGCCAAAATTTGTTTCAATAAGCCTCGGCAGGTTCTTGAACACCATACGAGGCCCACCTTGACGTTTTCCATCTTGATAGTCAAAGTACAATAGATTCTCCGCATCAATTTCAAGTTCTTCCAAATTATGAAAGCGCATAATGATGGTAAAGTATTTCAACTTGGAGGTCTTGACAGTTAACTTAGACAGCGGGGCTGAATGCAAATACAGCCGTTCCAAGTGGAGGCAGTGGGACAATATAAATTCTACAAATTCTTCGCTAACATTAACATAACGAAGATGAAGCGATTGAAGGGCACTAAAGCCTAAGAAACAAGGAGGGTACCTTAACATATCAAATCCTAAAGGGTACCCCTTTTCTGATTGCTCAGCACATACCAAGTTAATACCAATCAAGTCCAACACTAGCTCCTTTACTCGTTTGGTGAAGGCAAATTGAACCCATTCGTCAAGCTGGGTAGCATAACTCAAAACATAACGTGTATATACTTTGAACTTATCAATAGAAGGGCCTCGATGCATGCTGACTACTTGATTAATCCAAGCAAAATATCTACTAGTCTTATACTCATGATTTTCCCAGAAACTAGCA
The DNA here is from genome assembly GCA_036897945.1 of Silene undulata. Lineage (NCBI taxonomy): Eukaryota > Viridiplantae > Streptophyta > Magnoliopsida > Caryophyllales > Caryophyllaceae > Silene > Silene undulata. Next base: position 2,957 of record JAYMSE010000088.1, on the reverse strand, counting down.
TACTCTTCCGGGTACATCATAGCCGCATCAAAGTCTAACCGAGTCAAATAAGTCCACAAATATCTCCACCTTTTAGAGAGGATGCTAGTTTGGGCTGCATTTTTCATATCCAGTAAAGATAAACATTCAACCAGTATATCATCTGGCAGGTCACTAATCCTGTCCTGGAATGATGAAAGAGAGGTATTTTGTTCAGTTGCCATACTAACATGAAATTGAGAGTCTTCTTTACGAGATCAATCCATTGACCTTCCACTCCCTTCATCCCTATCATTTGTTATATTCTTTGTGAGAACTGAGAAGTATTTCAATCAAAAGTAACCAAATGATTGGGACGCAGGAGTATAGACATAAGAGTTCTGTTCAGCGACTTCAATTTAAGTGTGAGACCGTCTCATGCAATACTTACCGGCTAAAATATAGCATCTTAAACCTACAAAATCGACGAGAACAGAGAAAATAAGGTGAATACATTACCTTTAATTCTTGTGAAGCCGAGATGTCCATTTGATTATATACGGCAAGCTAGAGAGTTCTGAGAAATAAGAAAAAGAAATTTTCCAAATAGTTGATGTATATGATATCTACCAATAACAAATCATAAAAGTAGAACAGCATAAACTTTACCTTCATTCATTAAAAAGTTCAGATCTGATGAACCAAGCAGCGTGCAATATTTTCCAAGTAGTAAATTTATATGATATCTACCAATAAAAGTGATAATAATTTTATTTCCAAATAAACACCACGAGGTACTAGTAAATCAATATATTAAATGTCATGGGTCCAAATCCACACCATAAACAGCAAGTATAAAGATTTGATAATAATCTTATTTTTCCATAGAATCTAACGTTTAAAATTGTGTCCTATTATCTCCTATCAATCAATCAATACTATATATATACAAATTAATTATATTATATAGTTTTAAATTGATAGCACTGTGTGATGAACTCTACCAACGGACTTCAATGTAAGTATTATATAGTTTTGGTCGAAATATAAATTTAAAGAATATCAATATATGATGATTTTCCTTAAAATAAACATGCCCCACTTAATGTTATTAATTAGTATCATCATATAATTATACAATTATTTAACATACACAAATATAATATAAGTAGATTATATTTTGGAAACTATTAAAAGATAAATAAATCAAACTAGATTTCTAAAAGATATAATATTCTATAATTATTTCCATTTTATTTAATGCATATATGTAATATATTTATATAAATATATAACCTCTTAAAATTGTATGGCTAAATAGTAAAAGTAATTATGTTAGTAGTGAAAATAATTGTACTAACATTGGATATAATAATATGTTAGTAATCACTCATATGAATAGTCAAAGTAACTATATTAGCAAGGGGAGTAGTGTAAGTAATATATAGAAACAACAACGGGAGTAGTGAAATTATCAATATTCATGCGGTAGTAGTGAAAGTAACAATAATTACGGCGGGAGTAGTGAAAGTAATTAAACGTAGTAATAACAGATGTAATAAAAGTAACAATACTAACAACAAAAGAAAGCATATATGAATATTTAGCTAACTAAGCGATATAAGTAAAATATTAATAACGGAAGTAGTGAATTTGTCTTATAATTTATTTATCGTAATTTTAAGATGTGACATAAAAAAATATATTAATCGATATAAGTAAAATATTAATAGCGGACGTAGTGAATTTGTCTCATAATATTCATCGTAATTTTAAGATATGACATAAAAGAAATATTAGAGATAAATTTATGAATTATGCAGGTAGTTTTATTTAATTGAAAATAAATTTAAATGATTAATAGAGCTAGCAGCCGGGGCAACAATACTAATGCAATCCTAAAATAGAAAGGACAACAAATGATTGAGACACCAAAAAATGAAAAAGGACAACAAATGACCGGGATAGAGGGAGTACATTTTAACTAAACGAGGATAACGTGAACAGGTATGTCTCCGATAACATAGTCCTAACACAGTCAACAAAAACCCAAACTAAAATTTTCACTGCAGTTAACAAAGTTGGTCAAGAGGAACGAACTTGTTTTCCAATTGTATACTAGCTTCTTTGAGTGTGTTCAATTCGCATTTCTCTATATCGGTTACTGATCTACGAGTAAAAATAGAAATTGTCATGTCCAGAAGCAGCTCAAATGCTCAATACCATATTACCCTGTTCTATTTAGTAGCAATTCAGTTATAATGCTTGCCTATAAAACTAAGGAGCAAATTCACAAATAATTCATAAGCAAGAGGATATTACTACTCTGCTAATAACATAAAACAATCATATTACAGCTTAAATTAATTCAAGCTCACACCCTTTGACATAATCTAAAGTCTAAACATACATTTTTAACAAATATCTTAATTATCCATCCATAAACAGACAACAGTTGTTGGCAAGATCCCTTGTATCTTCCAAAATCAATAACTTTAGAAAAACACGGGTATACATATGATGGAACGGTTTTAGTATGTATTAAGAGGGTCGATTTAGGGAAGTTCAAGGGTCAAATACGGTATCTTGTGTAATTATTGATTACACTTGTTATTTAGTTATTCGTTGAAATTTGAGGTCGGGAATCAAGTTGAGTCGAAAACCAAGTTAAAAGCTTGGAACTTGCTTTAATAGAGAGGTCGAAAGTTGAAAATGGAGTCCGAGATTGAGGATAGTCAGGGTTAAGGACCCGGGAAGCTATCTTGGGATGCGTGCTATGAGTTGAATATGGCGGTCACGTGTTGAAGGGAGCAAAAACTGGCAGCAGCAAACAACGAATTGTGAGACAAAGACAATCAACACATGTTCGACAATGATTTTTGCAAGTGTCGCGCAATTTAGGTTCGCGTTTTGTTTACTTTTGCTCATTTTGTTCTAAGATTTGAATTGGATAATATGTTTCGTTGAGTTTTTTTTAGAAAAGTACTTAGGCATCGTTT
>JAYMSE010000087.1:0-15039 GCA_036897945.1 Silene undulata | reverse complement strand
TTGATTATGTTGAAGCTCGTAAAAGTTTTAATGTTAGAGATAATTAATTACGTAACCTACAATTTTATTATTCTAATTAAGTTAGGAAAATTGTAAATAGTTAATTTTATTTTTCTATTTCTAATAGAAAAATAGTAAATAATTAATTAGCTCCTAATTCTAATAAAAAAAATTTAATAATTTATTTTAAAGTGTTCTAAAAAAGTTGGAGACTACCACGTCGCTCGAAAAAAGCCTCAAATAATTGATTACTAATGTCACCAAATTATAAAGTTTCATGCCTAATGTCTTCAATACAAAGAAAATTACGTCTATCTATCTGACAATTGAGTAATGAGAGCCGCGGAGAAGAGTAAAAAAGATAGAAGTTTGAAGTTAGATTTTTCATTTGTGATGTATTTTTATTTTTTCATCGTAAAATTTTTGCAAATTTTTTCAATACAAATTTGATTTAATTACAAATATGAAATTAGGGTATCAAGAGAGTGATTATGGACAAGCATCCACATCCCGCCCTAAATTCACCCATATACATATCCTACCCTCAACTAAAAATAAATAAATAAGAAAAAACCTCCAGCCATATCCTATCCTTTAATTTAGGGTGGATATCCACAGGGTAAGGGAGGGTGGAAAATTGTTGAGGATGAAGTGACGCATTTGTTAGAAAATTGGAGAGAGCTAATGATGATCTCAGGGGTAGGGGAGGACCTCAAAATAAGAATCTATACAGAAAACAAATCCGATGACCCTCTAAATATGAATCTTGAAGCTACAAGATATGATTTCAACAGCTAATAGTTCCACAAAACACACCCCATCCAATGAGACCTACAAGGCTACAATTCCATTTATCAGCAAAAGATAAGGAGCAACTTACATGTTGATCCATCTCAAGGTTAGCATCCTCCAATGTAGACACTGAAGAATCCAGAATCGAGTTTTTCCTGTTATTGAAGAAATCCCAGATGCAAAGCTGCTTTATACATTCAAAACGAAAAAATCATTGTTTAAAGCAGAGTAAAGTAGCTTCAATTCCACGGAAAACGTTAGCTCACTGCTCACCTTATTTTGTGACAACCCCTTGAGTGAAACCACTTTCTCGTGAAGCTCGCATAGAGTAGCCTGGCCATTTGAATCTCTTATAATCAGAAAATGTCAACGAAAATAATAAAATGCCTTTCTAAAAACCTAAGAAGACAAAGAGTCAACTTCTCTCTACTCCGGACTCAAAATCAAACAAAAGATCAAGAAGACCAAAGGCATGGGAGCTTGCTTGCATAGGTAAGTTTCTGCAATAACAGCCCAACCTTAACTATATAATGACATTGCAAAATATGCATACAAAGTGAGGATCAGCAGCCCTTTTCTCATAGACAGTCACAATAACATTATGTCCTTCAGATGAATTATTTACTGGAAGCCCATTACGTCTTTCAGAAAGAATGGTAAAGGAGTCAAGCAATTCAAACAAAGACATCACATGTTTCAGCAAAGCTTCTTCATCGTTGAAGTATGATTGTTTAGGAAAGGGAAACATAAATGTCCAAGGCAGGAGAAGAGATAGTCTTCAGTACCTTTTTACTTATCCTTATGGCTGTTTCGCTGTTGTCCCTAGAGTCGATCAGCCTAAGAGTTAGAGGATAAACCTCAATGTTGAACTTTTTGTGAATGGAACCCTGCAAAATCAACCTCCTGGGTAGTGGAGGTCCACCTTCATACCTATGAAAATTGTAAAAAGAGATATGAAGATGTCCTATTAGCACCACAGATAGTAAGCGGTAAACAAAGAGAGCAGTAGATGAAGTATCATTCCATCAAAAAATCATGTTGCGCATGGTTAAATACTCAAAGCACGCGGATATAGCATTTTAAAATAAAAATAAAAAAAATTTAGAAACGAAAATTAAACCCGAGGCAAGTACTATAGTGATATGATGTGTGTATTTTGTATAGTGTCTTTGCACCCTTCTCAGGGTTGAATTTGGTATTTTAAATTGCCCTTGGGAGCCATTTTATGTCATATTATGCTCTTAGTAGGGGTGTTGTGCTCCTTTCTGATTTCTTGCATATAATAGAGTGATTTTAAGCGGATACGGACTCATTGACCTTAACATGAAGGGTAGTGAATCAAGAACCGAAGGTAACACAACTTACAAGAAGGCAAAAGTGGCGCTTAAAGCCTTGCAGAAGTGGATGTAAGTTAAACTTGAAGAAATGAGTTGAAAAGATCAAGTCAATGCGAAACGAGAAGGAAAGATGATCGCTTGCACAAAGGTCAACTTTAAACAGCCAGCCCCAACCCCACTCCAACCAACACCTGCAATCTTAATCCACGCACAACCACCAAAAGCCACAACCTTAACCCACACACCATCACCACTCGACCCTACTCACTGACGACACCCACCTCTGCCCCTCAAAAACCACCCCTGGACCAAAACTACCCCACTCACCCAAACAGTCCCACCCAACCAAAAACTTCCCCCCACCTGAGCGAAACGGGCATGACCCCGTGAAATACCAACCCCGACTACCAAAAATACATCCCCACCCACAAGACCCTTTCTATATGGGTTTTGACTTTTGAGGGTATAGGAGGCGGTTTCTTGGGTAGGGGATGGGTTTTGGAGGTTGGGGTGGTGGTTGTTTTCAGGTGGGATATTGTTTCTGGTGGCAAATATGGGATTGAGTGGTAGAAATGGTGGCCAACAAGTATGTGGAGGCTTAGTTTGAGGAGGCACACCAAGGCGTTAAGGGGGTCAAATCGACGAGGCGTGCTATTTTTGGTAACAATTTTGTATTTTCCAACTTGAGGATGTGAGGAAGGAAGGGGAAGGGGAAGGGGGGATATAAGGAGATGTTGGTTATGTGTATTTGGGTCATTTATGAGGTTGATTTTTACCATTTAGGGAAATGGAGCAAATCTAGTGAATGATCTGAAAAGTATGATTTTCAAAAGAATTGGAGGGAGTGATAAATATGTACATACACCAGTCTGGTAGTCTATCAAACTGCGCAAGAACTCCAATTTATCATTTCATTTTGTGACAACCACGGGAACCAGCAATAAGCCTCAATTCTAGATACTAATCACATCTAAGACATACTATGTTGCAATATTCTCTATAGTTGCAGCAAGGTTCTGGAGAAGGCGCCAAAACAGTTACAGGCACTAACCTCAGTGTGGTGTTTCAGGAACTAAACACTTGGGAAAAGAATGACGAATTAGGAATCATACCATTCCAACAGCGTCTTCCAAACACCTTCTGGAACTAAAACATAATCACGCCCTTCCTCCAACGTCCGAATAAGCTCAAGACTATCAGGCTCATTGCAAGTCAAATTTGACACCAACTCAGAGTTGTCGATGGGCCCTGGTCTGTCAAGTGTGTTTGGTAATTCAAGTGAATCAGCAGTCATCACAATTTCATTTTCATCTATCCCGGTATATTCTTGCCAGCTTACAAACCATCTGGAAACCATGAAAGAGAAAAAAGATGCCAAGATTATTTAAGAAATTATATATCACTTATTACTGAAGGAAAGATGCGTATACGCCAATAACTGGCATAAATCTTCCCTTCTCCAACCCTTGACAATGAGAACGGACATAACATGGTGGCATTGTTTATTTATAGAAAATGTTGAAACAAAGTTACATAGAATACTCTATACCAAATGGTTGGAACTAGGCCCTCAAGCAGAAGATTACGCATTTTGATTTTATTTCAAGTGCCAGAATAACTATCTAACATAAATTGATAACTACAAAATTACACACCAATAGCCAAACTCTACAAAACTACAGCAGTATAAAAGAATTGTAACTTTTCCGAATAGAGTGTCAAACAATGGTACGGAGATGTTTTCAGGCATGGGACTAGATTGGAAGATTTGGTGACCAAAGTTCAAGTGTGGGATGCGGAGGAGTAACCAAAAAGTCCTCAAACATACAAGGTCAATTAATAATTCTTGAAGTCGAAGAGCTAACTGGAGTTGGTATGTTATATAATACCAACACCAAAAACTATGATGGCAAACAAAAAAAAAGTTCACAAGCATTTAGTCAAGCAAAGAGAAGGACGCGGGATTGATGCAGAAAAATGATATGGAGAAAGCCTGTGATAAAGAGCAAAGAGAAATACATAGTGGGTTTAGCAAAAAAAAAAGATGACTCCCAAAATAATTGACATCATCATGCACAAGAATGAGGGAGTAAGGAACGGTGTAAGGAATTGTACGTAGATGTGACTCGAAATCAAAACATATTGGTCAAACTCTTTGTTAAAAATTGAAGTTAATTGACGGGGAGGGATGAATGTTGATGATTGTTGGTGATGCTATATGATTGAGTCTAATTCTTCTTTTGTTTTATAGTTTACTCCTTTAGCTATAATTTTGATTATTTTTCAAGCATTTATTTCTTTTAGTTTGAATCACTTCTTTATTATCATTCCTAATGTGTCATGTTCCTTATTCTTTTGATGTTTTTCAACGCGCTTATTAGTCCATTTAATTATGTATCAACTCTCTTTCAAAGGATTTTCACTAGATAACTTATTCAAATTTTTCACTTACTTTTTCATATAATTCACATTTTTTTGTCTCATTTTTATTTTTGATCTGTTTTTTTATGTGTTCTCTTCCTTTTACTATTCCTTTTTTCATCACTCTCTCATGGCGGTTTCAAAACATGATTCATGTTAGCAGCCAAAAATTGACAGCTAAAGGTTTGTTTTAAGCAATTATAAGACCTGTCTTGAGGGGTTGACCAGGCCCTACATGAGCAGCCAATTAGGGGCTATGTTACTTCACTTCATATGAGGTCACGTACCCGTGTCCGACACTCGATCCTTGGACATTGGTATGCACTCAGACACTTCATTTTAGACCAAAAACGTTGACAATTTTTCATAAAATAGCCGTGTCTGACACTTGGATACGCACCCGTGTCCGACCCTTCATGCCAAGTCGGAGTAACATAAATCAGGGGCCCCGTTTATAAGGGGTACAAACACGTAAATAAACGGAATTATTGTTTATTTTATATACAGACTACAGAGTATAACGTTGTTTTGTGAATTATGTAGATTGCCTTTCCTCGAGCAGTCCACCTGTTAGATAAGCTGTAGGGCTTCCTCTGTTCAGATCTTATAGGCCTTGCACTTGATTTTTCTTTTTTTTTTTGTGACAGTGTTCTTCTTGTTGGTTCTTTTTCCTGTTTTACCACTAAGATTCGAAGACTTGCTTAACACTTGGAATTGCATATGAAACATTATTAATTTCAGAGGTGTACACGAAAAATTCAAGGAAACCACCACACCAACTAAGTTATTTATCCAAGAAAATATATCATCAAGAATTACTTGTTAATTAAACATTCTAGAGCCAGAAACGCATTAACTAACAAGTTATTTTGAATTTATTGATTTTTTCAATCCATGGCAAAATGTATCCTGAAAGAATGAATTGGGACAACCTACAATAGTTAATATGGTCGTTCACCATCAAACCCCTTAATAATACATGGCATGCCTACAATAGCCAATATTGCGTGATATACACAACGAGAGAGAAAATTGCCAAAGCTCAAGACTTTGAGGGGAGAGGAAGTCTAAGAATGAATCAAAGGATACTTGGGGACTGGGTTTCTAGTTTAGCAAGAATCTAAAATTCAAATGAGAACCCCCTAAACTAAGGGCATTAAGCATGGTCTTTGTTGTGGTAAATTTATAGTGGGGCCTATAGTTATAGGCCATGTATATAACTTATTAAGTGTCACATTAAATCCCAGCTATTATTTTAATTTATATTCAACGACTACATCAAATTATTAGGGCAGGAAATATTCACATTCTCAAGTTTTTCTTATTTTTTATATAATCCCATACTTGCAAGTCCTTTGTGAAGATTAGCTTTAGTTGCATGTTCATTACTCACCCATTTCATCAAGTTCTTTACAGATCCCATTTTGGACCGTCTCAACCATTTTTTTAATGTTTTCTTTTTGGGGAAAATGTTAAACCACAAAATTACTTATTTACTGTAAGCGTTCCTACTCTATCTATCTTCATCCTAACCACCACCCTACCTACCCCAGTCTACTACCGCCTCAAACCCCCTACCCCTGAAACTCCCTCCCTCACCCTTGAAAACCAATGGGAAATAGTGGTTGTTAAGGGTGACGAAGGGAGTTTCAGGATTAAGGTACGTTGCTCAAAGTGTCAGATCCTGGTATGGGTCGAGTGTCAGGCACTCCATGATGATAAATTTCAAACACGGGACCCTGTTCAAATTATAGGCACGGGAACGGGGACCCAGATATTATATTATTCTTTGGAAATTATTTGAGGAACCTTATTTTCTCATAATAGAATTGCACTTCAGTTGTTTTCTAAAGTACTTGCTTTGTTTTGGCAAGTGAGTAAGGAAGAAGAAATGAAAACTCCATTAATCAACTGCCATAGGGTGTCCTAGTTTGTAGGGTTTAGCCGCTCCATATAAAAATGGATTACCAATCATCGTAAGTGTAAATTCAACTTTGCCTTACCTTGGTAACAATGGGGTAAAGATGTTGGTGTTGTTATAGACTTGATGGTGATTCTTGCGTTTGGAGGACAAAGAAGCGGTCAATCATCTTCTGTCCTCATGTCCTTAGGCCTTGTTTATGTGCCACTAATCTTTGTCTCTATTTGAATTGGAAATAGTACACCCTCGTATTTGATTGTAATGCTTTGACCAGTCAGTGATTCAATTGCATTTTGAAGCATTTAATAGTTGGAGTCAAAACGAATCAAATGTTTCAACTCGGACTAATTTATTAAGCTATTCAAGATTCAAATCAGCCCATCAAGGCATAGTAGATACCCCGGAGAATCAATGGTGGGCACAACCACAATGATTCTACATCAACAAGAAAGTACAGTGAAAAAGAAAGACAATAAATCATCCAAGATCTATCTCTAACCAGCTTTAAGAAAAGGAACAGCTTTAAAAAGATGAATACCTGTTGGAGACAACATAATACAAGTTGCCTTCTTTCAAATTAGACTCGGCCTTATCGATCAAGCTCTTGATGATAAGCCTCTGCTCTTCAGGAGAAGGCAAACTGGGCCCCAGGCCAGAGATCGTCATACTGATTTACCTGGCTGATAAGATTCCAACCTATAACAGTGAAATTCCCTCATAAGTAAAATTCCTTTTGTAAAACGAGATCACAAGCTCAGTATTTCCTTAATTAAATGAACAAAAATATGGATAAGCCACACAAGAGGATCAAAATGCATGCAATAATGCCTACAATGAAGAGGGGTTACAAATAATTTGAATCCCGCAAAAAAATTAGAGTTTCCAATTGGTTTTAAGATAAAATCTGCATGGGGATTTTTTTTTTTTTTTTTTGTGGGGGGGGGATCAACTCTATGCTTTATGTGATCAACCTTCCCAAGCCGCCTAGGCAATAAGAGCTCTTTGATCAGCAGTAAAACAGCACGAGGATGAATCGCCGCCCCCTCAATCCTGCATCTGTTACGAGCCTGCCAGAAATGATAGATTAAGCTAGCAATACCAGCAATCACGATTTGGGAGACTGATCACAGAAGGCACATTCAAAAAATAAATGTGCCCGGGAGAAGATGAAAGAGTGCTTTGGGAGACTAAATCTATTCCATACCGCAGGGCACCAATTCACCTTTTGCCCCACATCCTGCAACCAAGCATAATCCTTCTACACAGAATAATCACCATCATTCCAGGCTCCATCCTTAATTTTACAGATCTGCCTCCAAGTCCAACTAGAGTTAGAAGAAGGCTTGTAATCCCACCAGGAAGTGTTCTTTATGTAGATAGCATTCACCCATTTGAGCCACAAGTGATCCTCCTTATTGGCAATCCACCAGGTATATTTAGCTATCATGGCTTTGTTCCATAAACTACAGTTCAGAATATCAAGCCCACCTTCTTTTTCGCTTCTACAACAGGAATCCCAAGCAACCAAAGGGGTTTTATAATGGTCATCTCCTGACCACAGAAATTCCTACAGATCCTTCAATCTTCTTAATAACAGTGCTAGGGATCACAAAATTCCTAGCCCAATAAGTGTGCATATGAGAAAGGACAGATTTACAAGAAGCCTCTTGTAGGAGATATGAATGCCAAGGTAGTTAAAAGGGAAGCAGCCAGCCCTAAAGCCAGACAACCTTAGAATCCTAGCACTTTCCAGCTGATTAATCCCATTCATATAAATTTCAGATTTATCATGATTGACTTTGCGCCCAGAAGCCTTATCAAAGGTCTTTAAAGCTCTCATAAGGACTTTAATAGAGAAGAAATCACCTCTACTGAACAGCAGCATGTCATCTGCATAGCTAAGATGGCAAAGTTTCAAACATCTACATAGTGGATGGAACTTGAACCCAGGTTTAGAGGTAACCACATTTAAGATCCTAGTCAAGTACTCCACGCAGAGGGTAAACAACAATGGAGACATAGACATAGGGTCACCTTGTCTAATCCTTCTCTTACCCTTAAAATAGCCAAATTTGGGCCCATTTAAACCATTTTGGTCTAATACCCCTAACTTTGGCCATCTTAGAGCTTACTTACCATACGAAACTCGGGAATAGATTACAGCTAATATACAAAGCTCAATAACTTTAAAAATTCGACTTGCAAAAATAACAATCCATACAAAACTTCTACAAATTTCTCAAATACAAACTTCTTTGTTAAAATTCTTCACTTGAAATCGTTCTATTCACAGTGGAAGTTCTTGAAAACTAAGACCAAATTCGTAATACGCTCAATACGAATTCACGATTCGCTCCATTTAGCGTATTTGATTCGTTGAGAATATTACAATAACATAATTCGGTAGTATTTTTCGATTCGCTTAATGTACTAAACAAATAAAACAAACATAATAATTTAAAAAAAAATACTTAAATTAATAACAAAATACTCAAGAACCATATTCATTACCTAGAAAAGGGACAAATCACAATATTGAAATATGGTTTCTTTGTAGAAAGTTTAGACATCTAGTTCTCTACTTGACTACTTTATGTGATTTTGTCTATCTGATTATCTCTATTGCGCACATTAATTTGCCTTACAAATCTAATCTAACGGCTCATATCATATAATCAAACGCAAGAAGACCATTCAATTCATCTTCATCTTCTTCATAAATTGAACAATTTAAAACACTAAACAATAAAAAGAAATCCGTCTCTTCTTCAACTTAAACTTAGCACTAACAATCAAAACTCTTCTTCCTTGATCCTCCATCCTTGCCCTTCATCTTAATTTTACTTTGAATCATCTCCACCATTCCAACCTCAGAAATCCCATACTTCCATGTCAGAAATAAAGATGGAATTAAAGCTAAATCTACTAACTTTTTATCAAAACGGGTAAATAAATGTAAGCATCTTTCATATACTTCACTTTCTTCATCGATTTTTCTCGTTTTAGCAATGTAATTCAGTTCGCTCTAACTCGGCGAATTCATAATGAATTGGACCGTACTGATTCGCTAACGAATCATGAGTTGAAACGATCGTATCGATTGGCGATTCGGTGGGGGAGTGGAGCGAATCCGGTAACCCTGCTTAAAAGAGAGACAAAGATTTTCCCCTATAACAGGCACAAAGGGAAAACGCATCTGCCATGGTGTATGAGTGACAGACACTAGTCACACTACCCTTGCCCCAATATTCACCAAGATCAAGCTCAAATTTCAATATCCATAGTGTCAAAAAAAACTGGAATCTAAATCAAACCGAAAAATGAATTCGTCTATGGTTGGCTTCTGCTGAGGCAAGTCCAAAAGTATATTAAATTAACCCATGAAACAAAATGTTGGCTTTATTTTTTTTACGCCGTTCACCTCCTTTAGACAAGGCCTTTGCTTGATAATCTAACAATATCTAAACTATTACGGAGTACTAATACAGAATACATACTCCAACGATTCCATTTATATTGTCATTGACTAAAAGATTTAAGAAAAGGTGATAAAATAACATTATTAACCTTCTGAATATGTGGAAATGAGGGTGGATAATTAATTTGGATTAGGGATGAAGACAATACCAGTATCCTAAAAAAAAAAATAAAAAAAATCAACGACGAAACTGAAAATAGAGCAAATATTCAGAATATATGAGCACAACAAACGAGAAATTCAGAATTGGAAAAAAATACTCACAAAATAGTAATACTAGTAAGAGAAAGAAGAAGGGACGGACGGTCGACGAAGACGGACGCCGGAAAGAGGAGTGAGAGAAGAGCAAAGGCCAATTAGTCAATCAATTAGAATTCAGATGCAACAGCCGTAATTAATGATGGAGCATTTATATTGATTGATATAATCGGGATTGTTGGCTCTTCCAAGCATTTTATGGACGGTCGAGATTTCGTTTTATGATCTCAATTTTAAAATTAAAATGTCTAATTATGGAGGTCTACTTGTTCAAATGTCTTAATTATGATAAGTGAAGAAACTTTTGTAACCGAAATGTGGCAATTACATGCACATAGGTTGAGTGATTCGACCCAAAAGTCGTGAATTCGTTTTAGGGTCTGAATTTTAGGAAATTTTAAAATCTCTAATTTTTCAGTTTCACTTAATAAAATGACATAATTATAATAAGTGACAAAACTTTTCTAATTAGAGCCTGGTCATTAGATGCTGATTTATTCGATCCGAAAGTAGGGGATTTCATTTTAGGTCTCGATTTTAGGAAATTTTCAAATGTCTAATTTTGCAGTTCTACTTGGTCAATGTCTTAATTACAATAAGTGGAAAAGCTTGTACTACTGGAGCGTGGTCATTAGATGCAAATAAGTTCATTAATCTGAAAGTTGTGATAAAAATTTCAAATGTCTAATTTTGCAGTTTACTTGATCAAATGTATTATGACAAGTGAAGAAACTTTTGTAACTGGAGTAACGTCGTTACATGCACATACGTTTATTTAATTGAGTTGAAAGTCGAGATTTAAAGTCTTAATTTTAAGATTTTTTCAAATGTCTAATTTTGCAGCTGTACTTGGTCAAATCTCTTAATCGTGATAAGTAAATAAATTTCTGTAGCTATGCGTGACCATTACATAATCAATGCAAAAGTCGGGATTTCGTTTTAGGGTATCGATTTTGGAAAATTTTGAAATGTCTACTTTTACGGTTCTACCTAATCAAATGTCTTAATTACGACAATTGAAGAAACTTTTGTAACCGGGGCATGGCTAGTAGATGAATTTAGGTTGACTTATTCAATTCGAAAGTCGGAATTTCGTTTAAGGATCTCAATTTTAAGATATTTTCATACGCTTAATTTTGCAGATCTACTTGGTCAAATGTCTTAATTATGATAAGAGAAGAAACTTTTGTAACTGGAGTCTCGCCATTAAAAGAACATAGGTTGACTTATTCGATCCGAAAGTCACGACTTCGTTTTAGGGTCTCAATATTTTAAAAGTTGCAATTGTTATTTCATCTATTTTAGCCCTACAATATTTGACAGAATGATGGATTACTTTCTTGAGGAAAGAATAGAATGACCAAGAACTTGACGGTGCATCAGCTCAATTATAGCTAAGATCTAACAGCAATCATATACGGAGTTTAATCCCTGTAGTCATAGCTAATTACAACAAACTTTTGTATCACGATTTGGGCATTGGACCTTCGAGTGTTTCAAATGGGTAGGGCCTAGGGGATACAGGAAGAGAACACCTCTGATCGCGTCTTTATCTCTTCTGCAATGTTGTAGTACGCCAATAGTCCCGAAACTGAGGTCATATCATCCAACAGGTTCAACATGAACCCTTCTCATTTGCAAAGATCTGCATATTTTTATAACCTGCTGTAACTGAGGAGGCCACTAGAACCTGTACCCGCTACAAAATTTGGCAATTACAGGTATCCTCGACGTATTTAGACAAGGTTTAGGTACTCTGACGACTAGCAGATGGGGATGATTCCACAGCACCAACTGCATTAGGATTCTCACTGTCAGTGCTAGTTGTTCCATTTGATTGACTTCTACCTGATTTCTCCTTTTGTGGCTGTTCCTGGTCCTTTACCATCAGAGGTTTAAACTGCCAACAGATTGGAAAAAATGATGTGTAGCATGGCAATAAGAATTAGTAACTGTATGTCATAAATCCATCCCTTCTTTTAACTTCTTATATATTTACATACATACATGGGCAGTAACATGGCAATAAGCAGTAGTAACTGAATGTAATAAACAAGGATCAGATTTTATACGGACCTGGTATACTGCGTATATGACATTTCTTCTGATCTGTGCCATCATTTCTAGGAAAAGATTATAACCCTCAAGCTTGTACTCTATGAGTGGATCCCTCTGTGCATATCCACGAAGACCAACAGCTTGTTGGACAAACTTGATTGCTTGCAAGTGCTCCTTCCATAAGCGATCGATGTTGCTCAAGATAAGATATCGTTCTGCTTCCTTCATCAAGCCTGGCGTTTGTTTTTCTACTGTGTCCTGCAGCAAAAGGTGCACAAGGGTTTATAAATGGTTGCTCAATCTTGGTGATTCCCATAGATAATTTTTTGTGACTTTTTGTACCAAATTCTCATATATATATATATAGAGAGATGGGTTCCCATAAGTCCCTTCAATCCATTGAGTCCGTAAGTCCTTATATGGGCCTTTGGATGAAGGGGATGGAGGGATGAGATTACATCTCAAAGAAGGGCCACGAATGAGTCTCCCTAATCTCCCTCACTAATCATTCATAACCTCTTCCTCATTCTAATCTCCCTATCCTCATTCATTCATAATCTCCTCTTCATTCATTCACTCCGCTCACCTCATTCATTCTCTCCAAACAAAAAAACCCAAAAAAAAAATACCCTCATTCTCCCTCACTTACCAGTTACCACTACACCACCGTCACCAACCAACCAACCACCACCCCCGACTTCACCACACCACCACCATTAAAACCGTCCACACTCCATCGCCGCGCCAAGCCCCACCATTCCCTTGTCAAACAACGTGTTCCCGCCCCCTACATGCGCACAACCACCCCCGAACAACCTTTCTCGGCCTCCAATCCCCCCAGCAAACGCACCATTCGTCTCTCCTTGACGGCTCTCTTCACCCTCCCACTTACAGCCGACGCCACATACTCTCCTTCTCCTCACCAGCGGTAACGTCATGGTCCAATTCCGTCGTGGCCCAATTCATTGCACAATTGAACCAACGATTTTCCGCAGTGCTACTCCTACGCTGCGCTCTCTTTGCGCGCCTCCACCTGCGCCGCCCTTCCCTCGCCGACCCCACAAAGTCGTTAGTTCACCATCACCAATAACCAATCTCTCATTAACAATAATTCTTCAATAAAAACTAACCCAAAATTAAACAAGAAAATTCTAACAAAACATTGATCTGATTCATAAATTTGAAATTAACAAAATAAATCAGTTTAAGTTGAATTTTGTTTATAATAGAAGAAATTTGATTAATTGAAGAGGAGGTAATACTAGCAAGAGAGAGAGAGAGAGAGAGAGAGAGAGTTAATTTATAACAAGGATATGCAAATGGAAAACATCGCGTAAAATGTACTACATTGAGTAAAAACGTACTGCAAAAATAAACTACGTTTATAATTTATACAATGTTTATAGGCATTACTTAGTTGTTGACAGGACAAAGGGAATGCTTATTAGACCTCTTGTATGCAACGCAGAAATGTAAAAGACTACTGACCTTTTTCTTCAAGTAGGCTTCACGACCAAGATTATGCAAGTAATCTCTCAAATCTTCGTACGTCGAGCAGCTCTTCAAGAGTAACTCGGGAGTTAAATCCTCCAACAAATAGCAGTACCTGCGAAAAAAATTCCTCTTACTTAGAAATCACAAGCTGCCATTGGGACAAATTGGCATCGAAGATGCAATAAAAATGTTGTTCTAAAATACAGTTGTTGTCTTTGTTTGAATGGGTAGTGGATCATTTATTTACGTAACTACATGCAAGAGGGCTTGAGAGTCCCACATGGCCACATTCATCCGAATTTTTTGTTGAAATAGTGTTAAAAAAATAATTAATTTTCGTTTTAGGTTGGGAAGTAAACTATTTCTCATTTAGAGGTCCACGTAGGCATGTTTTTGTACGAACCTAAGGGGCCTAAAGTCGCCATTGGGCATGGCGGGTCTAACACAAAACCGCCATTCGCCATGGCAGGCTTAGTGTGTGATAAAACCGGCATTGGGGATGGCGCCTTTATCCTAAAAAATAAAGCCCAAAAACCGCCATACGAGATGACGAGTCTAGGCTTTTTAGGTTCGTACAAAATCCATGCTTACGTGGACCCCTAAATGAGAAATAATTTACTTCCCAGTTTAAAACGAGAATTAATTTTTGCTTTAGCATTATTTTAACAAATGTTCCATTCATACTCAACCACACATGCCTAAAAAGAAAGCATAAACGGTAACTCCAGGTTAAAATGTATACGTACATATGTGGGGATTCAAGGTGTATATCCTACGGTATATTTATGAGTAACAAGTAGACGGTGTAGACCTGTCAAATTCTGAACCGGCCCGAACCCGAGACTCGTTTGACCCGAACCAGAAATTACCTGTTAATTTAGGGTCGAAACCTGACTGTTGGGTCAAAGATAAATCAAGAATTTTATTAAAATATTAATATTTATACATTTACATCATCATAGTGGTCCTTGTTGTTTATATTACTCCTTTAATCATACAGTTTCTGTATTTGGGAAGGGTATTTGTGAAACTGAGGGAGTAATAGATTCTACCGAGTATTTTAGTAAACACAGTCTACCTCTTCTGAGTTTGGCTCAAGTGGTCCAGTAAATAAGCAGCTAGAGGACATTCCATCTTAGAGAGTTGTTTAGCGATGGTAGTAAGATGGGTTGTACTACGATTTTTTGCAATAAGATCACTATCAGTTAGCAAAAATCATAATTAACAGGCGCACATTAATTACTGTGTGGGTGTGGGTGGGTGGGGGGGGGACTCCTTAA
>JAYMSE010000086.1:0-10000 GCA_036897945.1 Silene undulata | reverse complement strand
ACCCGGAGGTTATTTGTAGTCCTCGGAAACCTCCGCCTACATCACCGTTCAATATTTCTTGGCCTACAATTGGCCAAACTACTTGGGCACTAGGTCCAATGTGAGTAGGATCGCTTAGCCATGCTTCATAATTGGAAAAACGAGCACCGTGGAAATACATACCACTCAGCCAAAGAAAGATGATGGAGAGTTGACCAAAATGGGCACTAAAAATTTTTCGCGAAATCTCCTCCAAATCGCTGGTATGGCTATCAAAATCGTGAGCATCAGCATGTAGGTTCCAGATCCAAGTAGTAGTTTCAGGGCCTTTAGCTATTGTTCTTGAAAAATGGCCGGGTCTGGCCCATTCCTCAAAAGACGTTTTTACGGGATCCCTATCTACCAAAATTTTGACTTCTGGTTCCGGCGAACGAATAATCATTGAGTCCTCCTCTTTCCGGACAAGACATACAAAGAGACCTGCCAATATTGAAATAATTGGTGAACCTCTGAGAGATATTTAAAATGAATTTATTTTACTTGTATCTCCCATCTCTCTATTTTTTTAGTTATTTACTAGAGCAATTATGATCTGGAAGTTGATCCAGGGCAAGTGTTCGGATCTATTATGACATAGATGTTTAGCGCTCAACGGACCTTTTGGGGGGGTTTAAGATTCTAATTCTAAATCCCTTTTGAATTAAGCTAAAAACTTTTTTGTTGTGCAACTTAGATGATTCCTATCGCAATTCTAAAATATTATATCGAGATCCTAAATATTTTACTATACACTATCCATCCAAAATATTTCTTTTATATTCATTATAATATAAATAATAAATAGAATAAGTAAGACTCTCATCCTAACTAGTTAGGATAGCATTAACAATCCTTTAGTCATTACTAAAGAAATACCCAAATTTTTAGTCATTCAAATTGAATATATATAGTTTATAATAATTTTTCCATTTATAAAAACGACTAAGCCCAAATGACGTCTTTTTGGAAATACTGTTATAAGTTCTATACAGATAGATTCTGATCAACAATTTAAAAATTAAAAGACAACACCAAAGTAATTGCACTTTCCTTACTTTGTTATGTTTCCGACGTAACTCTCATCAACTAGTCTCGAATATTTAGATTTTGTTTTAATAGCAATATTTATTTCATTTTATATTTAAAATGAAATAAAGAAATCGATGACTAAAATAATATTAAGAGTTTATTGAATTGAAATATTTATAAATCTTATAGAAAAATCTTATTAAATTAAAGAATTTAATATTTGAAATAGACGAAACGAAATAAAAAATTCTGTACTGTATCTGTGTATTCGTTATCCTTACGAAATCTTAGATAAACTGGAACGATCTGATAAGGGATATAATGAAATTCTTTAATTCGTTTTTCCCAGAATAAAAATGTCATTTTATTAATGGACCAATAAAAATGTTATTCGAAACGTCCCGTGATCTTCAACCAATTATGCGCTTCAATATAATTCCCAGGAGTAAGTGTTATAGCTTGTTTCCAATACTCGGCGGCTTGATCAAACCAAGCCTCCGCAATTTCAGAATCTCCCTGTCGGATGGCCTGTTCTCCCCGGTCGGAATAGGCGGGTCAATTCCTTCCCTTAGAACCGTACTTGAGACTTTCCTACCTCATACGGCTCCGTAGTCAATTCTTTTGGTGTCCTCTTTTTACCTCTAAAAAGGAAAACAAGGAATGAGATTTCTCATAGATCTCTCCCACTCTTCGAGATAACCAAAAGGGTTAATCAGATGAGTTTCAAACTTCCATTTTTATTTAATTAAAAATATTTTAGTTATTTTTTGATTAATAATAAGTTTTATTTTAGTTTTATCTTTTCTCCCACCCGCAGAAGAATAAAGTATAGGTATTTACTCCTATTGTTAGTATTTTCGGCAAGGTAACTATCTCGCTTTCATATCGAAATTTATATAGAATCTTTGAGAAAGACTTTCCTTTCTAAAAAAAGTACTAAAGAAAAGACTTACTATCTTTGGGATCTGATCCTACACCGCCGCTCAATACCTTAGTGGATCAACTCTATTACATAAGTTAATTACTCACTTTTATATATCTTATTATTCTTATATATAGGCATAAACAAGCAGTTCTTTTCTTAATTTATTGGCCCAAAACCTCGTTAATTGATCTTTACGGTGCTTCCTCTCTATCAATTAAAAATTTTTATCCATAGACGACATTAAAAAAAGTATCTAGGCATATCTATTTCGTCATATTTTCATTCCCATTTCTATGAAGTGTATTTCTTTCCTACAGCTCAAAAAATCGGCGTTTTAGACGATGCATATGTAGTGAGCCTATTTTTTTTTAGTATTTACTAAAAAAGAGGGGGGTCGTCCTTTTTCCTTCTATAGTGGAGATAGTCGCACGTAATGACAGATCACTGCCATATTATTAAAAGCTTGGGGTAAGAATGGGTTTCGTTCTAGTGCCCGGAAATAATATTCTAAAGCTTTCGTATGTTCCCCATTACTTGTGTGAATAAGGCCTATATTATAGAGTATATAACTTCGATCGTAGGGGTCGATTTCTAGTCGCATAGCTTCATAATAATTCTGTAAAGCTTCCGCATAATTTCCTTCGGATTGAGCTGACATCCGTTACGGTCGTCATTCGATTCAAAGAATCTCCGTTCCAGAACCGTACGCGAAATTTTCATCTCATACGGCTCCTCCTTTAAATACGCATAATGAGCATCAAGAATACATAGAATAATAAACAGGGTTTAATCTCATTATGAACTGAGTGGGGCTAGTGTTAAAAAAAAAATATCTAGCCAACCTTCTTGCGCAAGAACTTGTACTAACATCAAATGCCTTGATACTAATATAGAAAAGATAACTCGAACAATTACTTTGTTCTCAACGCCTCCTAATTTCCAGGAAATAGTCACTTCAACAGTCTTTGATGGTTATACGGGTATCCAAAGTACCAACGAGATGGATGTTTGTTATCCCAACCATTCTTGTTAGGCCCAATCCAGATAAGAAAAGGGAGTTAGTAAGTCATTTTAAACAAAGCTTTTGTGTTGTCGATTGCTAGGTGTAGTGCTTTTTCCCCTATGCCGCCTATTGGAACTTTATTACTAAGAAGTCGGACTGACCTGTAATACAGAACACACAGGTGTAACCTTCCGCTCAATACTAATACTCAAATTGAGGCTTGAAGCATAGTATTTGAGGCTGCATCAATCGGGGATACACGACAGAAGGAATTGTTCTATTTCTAAACTTTACCTTCAACAAGCGTAGACTTTTTTCTAATTAAGACTATAAGACTATTTCGAACCGTGTGTCTTTCTCATCAACCTAGAAACAGAAAAGAAAAAAATCAAATCACACCATCTCTATAATAAGTAAATGCCTCTTTTTCTCCCGAAGTTGTCGGAATGATTCGTAATAAAATATTGGCCACAATTGAAAAGGTCTTATCAATAAAATTTCCATTTATTCGCGATCTAGACATAGGTATCAATCCATTCTATAATTAGTCTCAGTACCTCTTGTGGAAAAAAGATTTCCCAAACAAAGGATTTGTACAGTACGAAATAACAGAAAAGCGGATTCAGTTCCAAAAAAAATTAAATAAAGATAAAAAACTTCTACTTAACTATTATTCTATTTTTTCTTTTTGACTTATTTATTCAAGAATGAATAAGAAATAGGGGAATTCCATTCGAATTCATCCAAATAAAATGTAGTAATGGAGGAACTATTCCGCGAAAAGGCATTTGTTGAAGTTACGGAATTCTAGTATCTAGTATATAAATCTAAATATAAATCGAACCGCGGTCGAAGAGTATCCATGAATCATACATAGTCTAAAAAACCTAAACTCATCAATCAGTTAATTTATTCCAATTTCGTGATTTAATCAAGTAAGTATAGGTATATTCAGATATTTATCTATACGATTTGATTTAGAATTAAAGTAAAGGGTAGGAACATCATATGAACAAATATGAATCAATCATTCAATATATTATCTATTTTTATACTTTCACAAGAAAAAACATGTTTTTAAATTGAATCCTTCGAGCAAAGCTTTTTTATAAAAACTTATCTACCTATTAGTTATAGAATATATAGAATTCTCTGGTTGGTCATACCTAGCCAAGTAAAAATCGAATATCGTATTAATCTTTAATTTGAATGTCTCGCTATTTTTTCGGTTTTTGAGTCATAATAAAATAATCGGAAAGATGGCCGAGTGGTTCAAGGCGTAGCATTGGAACTGCTATGTAGGCTTTTGTTTACCGAGGGTTCGAATCCCTCTCTTTCCGTACTTGAAAACCAACATTCCTAACTGTAAGATATCAAACAACAAGAAATTAAATACCATTATTAGAATATAACAGTTAGATTCGAGATCGGAAAGAATATTTTTTTTCTTTCTCTCTGTCTTCGTCTGTGTCTTCGTCTATGTATTCGTATTTGGATCGGAAAGAATATTAGGAGTGGGATAAAATTCCTATCAAACCCCTGACTTTAATCCTTAAGTCAATTTGAAAGGGGCCGGGTTGTTCGAACCCTTTCGCTTTGTTTTTTAGTTAGGACTAAGTCTGACGAGAATAATATTCTACCACTAGCAATTCATTTATGTTCAAACCGACCCACTCCCTATCTATTATTTGATTGATCAATCCTTTATACGGAAATGGGTCAAGAGTCAAATGGTTGGGCAATTCCTCAGGAGGGTATGAATTAATAAAATTTTGAATTAGAGCTCTGGATTTTTGTTCATCCTTTGCCGTAATAGTATCTTGGGGTTTGCAACGATAACTCGGTATATCGACTATACGGTTATTAACTAAAATATGTCGATGATTAACTAATTGGCGGGCTCCAGGAATAGTCGGAGCCATGCCCAATCGAAAAAGGATGTTATCCAAACGCATTTCAAGTAATTGTAGTAAAACCTGCCCTGTTGACCCTTTGGCTTTTCTTGCGATACGAACGTATTTAAGTAATTGTCGTTCTGTAATACCGTAATGAAAACGCAATTTTTGTTTTTCTTCTAGACGAATACGATATTGAGATTTTTTCGTAAAACGTGGTTGGGCTTGAGGATCACTTTGGGGTCTAGGCTTTTTCTTTGTTAGTCCAGGCAAAGCCCCTAAACGTCGTATTTTTTTGAAACGAGGTCCTCGGTAACGCGACATAAAGACTCCTTATTTATTATTAAATTTATTTTATATATTTATATTTCATTTTACAAAAAAACCCTAAATTCAAACTAAATGATAAATGAAAAGAAATCTCCTGAAGTATTATATTACAATGAATAATAAGATAAGATTATTATATATATGATATACAAATCCATTTATATATTTTAGATTATATTTTGTATTAATCTATGTACGTATAAGTAAATAAAAGAGTCTTTTTCATTATTTGTTATGCCAAGGATCAACCCTTTGCCTTTCCTTTTATTTAAAATTTGGAATTTCTACCACAACCACATAATAGATCAATAACCTTTTGACGAAAGGGCACCCTTTGATTATTATTTGTTCTTTGATAAAGAGAAAAAAAAAAGAAGAAAAAGCCGGCTATCGGAATCGAACCGATGACCATCGCATTACAAATGCGATGCTCTAACCTCTGAGCTAAGCGGGCTCATAGAAATTCTACATACATAAAAACTATATCTTAGTTTAAGCTTATTCATTTTTATTCTTTTATGATATAAATTATCTAAATATAAAAAAATTTTTAAAGAATAAAAAAAGGAAATATAAAATTGAGTTTATTTATATTTCTGTAGATTTTTTATTTGTCATCTAGAACAATTTTATTCTATTATATAATTCTATTGAAATTGAAATCATTATTATATCTACTAACTAATATATAAATTAGATTATAATGAGAAATGAGGGCTAGTAATTGAAAAAAAAATGCATTATGAAAATTTTCATTATAGCTATAATGAATAGATATTTTTTGAGTTATGTTATTTTAGGGGTCTGCCCCAAGAAAACCTAAAAAAATAGAAATAAATCAAGAAAAATGAAATCCAGATTATAGATTATAATAATCTAAAAAATAATATTAATATTCTATTTTCAGTCAGAGACGAAGACGAAAAACAAAGAATCGATCTTTTGAGTATTACAAACTGCATAAAGGAAAGAAGCGTATATATGCTCTCTATTCATCTATATTGAATTGGACTTATAGAAATGATAGAATCATTTCGGATTAGACCAAAGCAAGTTTAAAATTTATAGTCTTTCCAATAGAAATTCAATAGAAAAAAAAAAGAAAAAAATTTAGATATATTTATCTGTCTAAAATCTAAAAAATGCGAGGGGTACGGAAGGGGGGGACATCCCATTGGGGTCCTAATTTTATAAAATATAACGGGGATATGGCGAAATCGGTAGACGCTACGGACTTAATTGGCTTGAGCCTTAGTATGGAAACCTACTAAGTGAAAACTTTCAAATTCAGAGAAACCCTGGAATTAAAAAAAAAGGGCAATCCTGAGCCAACTCCTTTTTTTCCTTTTTTCAAAAGCAAAAAAAGTATTAAGAAAGCAAGAAAAAAAGGATAGGTGCAGAGACTCAAAGGGAGTTGTTCTAACAAATGGGGTTGACTGTGTTGTTATAAGTATAAGACTTCTTCCCTCTAAATTCCAAACCAAGAAAAAGGGTGAAGAATATACGTACTAACAAGAATTGTTGTGAATCGATTCCAAGTTAAAAGTGGAATCCATATTTATTCATCAAAACATTCACACTCACTCCATAGTCTGATAGATCTTGTGAAGAACTGATTAATCGGATGAGAATAAAGATAGAGTCCTGTTCTACATGTCAATACTGACAACAATGAAATTTATAGTAAGAGGAAAATCCGTCGACTTTTAAAATCGTGAGGGTTCAAGTCCCTCTATCCCCAAAAGCTTTTTTCACTCCTTAACAAATTATCTTTTTTTGTATTACCATTTTAAAGTTAAAGATGGTTATGTTCCTATATATATCTTTTTTTTGATCTTATCACAAGTCTTATAATATATATGATAGGAGGGCAAAAAAATATCTTTTATTTGAGCAGGCAGTACTCCGTTGAGTAATTCATAATCCATATTTTTACATTTTTTTATATTATTAAAAATATAAAAATTATGTAAAATTAGATACAGAGTTCCTCTTTTTGAAGACCCCAAAAATTCCGGTACCTATATAATTGTAATACTTTTCATCCTTTGAATTGATTGACTAATTGACACAAACCCAAGTTATATCGTAAAATGCGGAGATGATGCACCAGAAAAGGGAATGGTCGGGATAGCTCAGCTGGTAGAGCAGAGGACTGAAAATCCTCGTGTCACCAGTTCAAATCTGGTTCCTGGCACATTTGTGTTTTTTTTTTATTCTATACCTAGAAATTGACGACTATGAGTCGATATACAAGTCGAGATCATGACACATAAGTAAGTTATTTAGCTAGCTATCGTGCGAAATACCCCATCGATCTAAAAACGGGATGGGTAGATAGTTTAAAAAAGAAACCCTTTTTTAGGGTTTTTAATTTTTTGCTGCTATTGGGTTTCCTCTTATGTAAAATACATTTTAATATAATATATATTCCAATCTGATTACCTTTCATTTTAATATAGATTTATGTATGGATTTATCTTTTTTCCTTTCCTCATACATCCTATGACTTTACGTAACCCGTCTAAGTAAGTGTAAGTTATTAATGTATGCGCGGTACAAAGTTCAGGATACAGAACTTTTGAGTTCATTCTATTGGCTCTTAGCTCATTTAAAATAACATTTTTGAGATTCTCAAAAATGTTTTTATTTTTCTTTTCTTTTTTCTCTATCCATAATACCAGTGAAAATCTATTATTCTGTTTGATCTAGAACATACAAAAAGTCTTTAGCTACCTCATACTGTAGAAGTTCAATTAGTTTTTTATCGTTTAATACGCATCTTGTATTTCGTAAAAATTGGGTACAACATAATCCTTACGTAAAGGCCATCCTACCCAACTCTCGGGCATTAAAATACGTTTTAGGCGCGGATGGTTATCATATGAAATTCCCAACATATCATAAGATTCCCTTTCTTGAAAATCCGCGCTTTTCCAAACCCAGAACACGGACGGAATTCTAGGATTACTCCTTGGAGCAAATACTTTTATGCATACCTCTTCCGGTTGATCCGCACCATACTCTAATCTCGTAAGATGATACACACTAGATAATAGCCCTCCCGGGGCTACGTCATAGGCACATTGAGAACGTAGATAATTGTAACCATAGACATATAAAATAACGGCAATGGAATGCCAATCTTCGGGCTTAATTTGTAAAGTCTCTATTCCTTGGTAATCGAAGCCTAAAGATCTATGAACTAGCCCATGTTTGGCTAGCCAAGCAGACAAACGACCCGGCATCTTGTTTATATCTCCCACATTCTTTTTTTTTTAGATTAAATTTATGAAAATGAATCTGCCGCTTATGTTTACAATTAGAGAAAAGTGAATCCCATTTAATTCACTAATTCCTGGGAAGATACTGAATTTTTGTATTTGAAAAATGTTTCGGGAAGAATCTCTGAAGTAAATGGAGATTTATATTTATAAAGTAATCCTTGATCATAATTTCCCATATGAATACTCCGCCCAACCCGAAACTTGTGATTGATAGTAAAACATCGATTCTTCTGTTGAGACTTAATCCTATCTTGATAAATTTCCCTAGATATTTTCTTACGAAGCTTTGTTATAGCATCTATAACTGCTTCCGGTTTTGGAGGACAGCCCGGCAAATAGACATCCACGGGAATTAGTTTATCGACCCCCCGAACAGTACTGTAGGAATCGGTACTGAACATCCCCCCGGTAATTGTACACGCTCCCATAGCAATAACATATTTAGGTTCGGGCATTTGCTCATATAATCTCACTAAAGACGGCGCCATTTTCATTGTTACTGTACCGGCTGTTAAAATTAGGTCCGCTTGTCTAGGGCTCGATCTTGGTACCAGCCCATAACGATCAAAGTCGAATCGCGAGCCTATTAATGAAGCAAATTCAATGAAACAACAGCTGGTCCCATAGAGAAGCGGCCATAAACTAGAGAGTCTTGACCAATTTGAAAAATCATTTGATGTAGTTGAAATAACTGAGTTTTGGGTTATTTGATTAAGTAGTGGAAACTGAATAGAATTCATAACTATTTCCATCTTTTTTTTACCTTTTTTGTATAAATTTTCGGGGATTAAGACCATTCCAATGCTCCTTTTCGCCATGCATAAACTAAACCAACAATTAGGATAAGCACGAAAATGAAAGCTTCTATAAATACGGATACGCCCAATATATCGAAACTCATTGCCCATGGATAAAGAAAAACCGTTTCAACATCAAAAACAACAAAAACTAGAGCAAACATATAATAACGGATTCTAAATTGTAACCAAGCATCCCCCATCGGTTCTATACCCGATTCGTAGCTAGAAAGTTTCTCTGGACCTTTGCTACTAGGCGCTAAAATTCCGGAAAAGAGAAATGCTAAAATAGGAATAACGCTTGATAGTATTAAAAATACCCAGAAAATGTCATATTCATAAAGTATAAACATAGACAGACTCCTCACGAATTTGGAAAATATTTTTAATTGGTTGATTCCGAATTAGAATTGTCAAGTTATCCATAACTCCTTAGTCAAAACAACAATTCATTTTGAGCGAACGACTTCTTTATTATAATTAAAAAAAAAAGTTTCATTTGTTGTGTCTCATCTCAAACGTGATTGACTTGAATATTTTTTTATCTTTTGTTCTCCATTCCACCGCATTTTTTTATAATTATCTAATTCTATTCTATATATAAATAGAATATAAAGAGAGATTATTCTTATTCGCTTTCACCTAGGTTTTACCTAAATAAACAAAGAAAATAAATTCAAACAAGGGCTTCTCATTTTTTTTTTGCATTTCGTAGA
>JAYMSE010000085.1:0-15110 GCA_036897945.1 Silene undulata | reverse complement strand
AAAAAACCGACTTTTTTACGATTACGAGGTTTATTCGAATATGAAATCCAATCTTGGAAATACAGCATCCCTTTTTTTTTTACTACCCAAGGTTTTGATGCATTTCGAAATAGAGAAATATCTACTGGAGCAGGTGCTATTCGAGACCAATTAGCAGATTTGGATTTGCGAACTATTATAGATTATTCATTCGCAGAATGGAAAGAGTTAGGAGAAGAAGACCCCACAGGGAATGAATGGGAAGACCGAAAAGTTAGAAGAAGAAAAAATTTTTTAGTTAGACGCATGGAATTAGCTAAGCATTTTATTCGAACAAATATAGAACCAGAATGGATGGTTTTATGTCTATTACCAGTTCTTCCTCCCGAATTGCGACCAATCATTCAGATAGATGGGGGAAAATTAATGAGTTCGGATATTAATGAACTCTATAGAAGAGTCATCTATCGGAATAATAGTCTTACCAATCTATTAACACCAAGTAGATCTACGCCCGGAGAATTAGTAATGTGTCAAGAGAAATTGGTACAAGAAGCCGTGGATACACTTCTTGATAATGGAATTCGCGGGCAACCAATGAGGGACGGTCATAATAAAGTTTACAAGTCATTTTCGGATGTAATTCAAGGTAAAGAGGGAAGATTTCGCGAGACTTTACTGGGTAAACGGGTCGATTATTCCGGTCGTTCCGTCATTGTCGTAGGCCCTTCGCTTTCATTACATCAGTGTGGATTGCCTCGTGAAATTGCAATAGAGCTCTTCCAGACATTTATAATTCGTGATCTAATTAGACAACATCTTGCTTCGAACATAGGAGTTGCTAAAAGTAAAATTCGGGAAAAAGAACCGATTATATGGAAAATACTTGAGGAAGTTATGCAGGGGCATCCTATATTGTTAAATCGCGCGCCTACTCTGCATCGATTAGGCATACAGGCGTTCCAACCCATTTTAGTAGAAGGGCGCGCGATTTGTTTACATCCATTAGTTTGTAAAGGATTCAACGCAGACTTTGATGGAGATCAAATGGCGGTTCATGTACCTTTATCCTTAGAGGCTCAAACAGAGGCTCGTTTACTTATGTTTTCTCATATGAATCTTTTGTCGCCAGCTATTGGGGATCCTATTGCCGTACCAACGCAAGATATGCTTATTGGACTCTATATATTAACAAGTGGGACTCGTCGAGGTATTTGTGCAAATAGATATAATCCATGGAATCGCCAAAACGACCAAAATGAAAGAATTGACTATAAGTATATGGAAGAACCCTTTTTTTGTAATTCCTATGATGCAATTGGAGCTTATTGTCAGAAAAGAATCAATTTAGATAGTCCTTTGTGGCTCCGGTGGCGACTAGATCAACATATTATTGCTTCACGAGAAGCTCCTGTCGAAGTTCACTATGAATCCTTGGGCAACTATCATGAGATTTATGCACACTATCTAATAATAAGAAATATAAAAAAAGAAATTCTTTTTGTATATATTCGAACTACTGTTGGTCATATTTATCTTTATCGCGAGATTGAAGAAGCTATACAAGGATTTTCTCGAGCCTGCTCATAGGGTAAGACCATACTTAAGTAATTCTATGATATCCGTGTAATTCGAGTCTTTTGGGTTCAACTAGGATCACAATTCATCAATTTTTAGGTGAATTAAGATTCAGAAAAAGAAGTTTTCTAATCATTAACTCAAAACCATTCATTGTCTAATTCTAATTAAGCGGACTACGGAGGTACTTATGACAGAACGGGTCAATTTGGTCTTTCACAATAAATCGATAGATGGAACTGCCATGAAACGACTTATTAGTAGATTAATAGATCACTTTGGAATGGCATATACAGCACACATACTGGATCAAGTAAAGACTCTGGGTTTCCAGCAAGCTACTGCTACATCTATTTCATTAGGAATTGATGATCTTTTAACAATACCTTCTAAGGGGTGGCTAGTTCAAGATGCTGAACAGCAAAGTTTTATTTTAGAAAAACACCATCATTATGGAAATGTCCATGCAGTAGAAAAATTACGCCAATCCATCGAGATATGGTATTCTACAAGTGAATATTTGCGACAAGAAATGAATCCTAATTTTAGGATGACTGACCCTTATAATCCAGTCCATATAATGTCTTTTTCGGGAGCTAGAGGAAATGTGTCTCAAGTACATCAATTAGTAGGTATGAGAGGATTAATGTCCGATCCACAAGGACAAATGATTGATTTACCTATTCAAAGCAATTTACGCGAAGGACTCTCTTTAACAGAATATATAATTTCTTGCTACGGAGCCCGCAAAGGGGTTGTGGATACCGCTGTACGAACATCAGATGCGGGATATCTTACGCGCAGGCTTGTCGAAGTAGTTCAACATATTGTTGTACGTAGGACAGATTGTGGCACCATTCGGGGTATTTCTGTAAGTCCTAGAAACGACAGGATGCCGGAAAGAATTTTTACCCAAAAATTAATAGGTCGCGTATTAGCAGACGATATATATCTGGGTTCGCGATGCATTGCGACTCGCAATCAAGATATCGGGGTTGGGCTTGTAAATAGATTCATAACCTTTCGAACCCAACCAATAGCCATTCGAACTCCTTTTACTTGTAGGAGTACGTCTTGGATTTGTCGATTATGTTATGGCCGAAGTCCTACTCACGGCGACCTGGTCGAATTAGGAGAAGCTGTAGGTATTATTGCAGGTCAATCCATTGGGGAGCCCGGTACTCAACTAACATTAAGAACTTTTCATACGGGCGGAGTATTCACAGGGGGTACTGCAGAACATGTACGAGCCCCTTATACTGGCAAAATTCAATTTAATGAGGAGTTAGTGCATCCCACACGTACACGTCATGGACACCCTGCCTTTCTATGTTATATAGACTTGTATGTCACTATTGAGAGCGAAGATAGTCTACATAATGTGAATATTCCTCCAAAAAGTTTTATTTTAGTTCAAAATGATCAATATGTTGAATCCGAACAAGTTATTGCTGAAATTCGTGCGGGGGCATCAACTCTGAATTTTAAGGAAAAAGTTCGAAAATATATTTATTCTGATTCAGAAGGAGAAATGCACTGGAGTACTGATGTGTCTCATGCACCCGAATTTACATACGGTAATGTTCATCTCTTACCAAAAGCAAGCCGTTTATGGATATTGTCGGGAAGACCATACAGATCCAGTGTAGTCTCCTTGTCACTCCACAAGGATCAAGATCAAACAACCGGGAATTCTCTTTCTTTCGAACAAAGAATTTATAACTTATCAATGACTAATGATCAAGTACAAAATAAAATTTTGGATCCTTATATTCAAAAATCTACTAAAAAAGAACATAGGAGTCCGAATTATTCAGAACTTAATGGGATGGGTCATTGTAATCACATATATTCTGCAAAAAACTCCGATTTATTGGCAAAGAGACGAAAAAATAGATTAATCATTCCATTTCAATTTCAATTGAGTCAAGAACGCGAAAAAGAATTAATGTCCCTTTCCAACGGTATCTCGATTGAAATACCCATAAATGGTATTTTCCGTAGACATAGTATTTTTGCTTATTTCAATGATCCTCGATACCGAACAAAGAGTTCGGGAATTACTAAATATGAGACTATAGAAATGCATTCCAGCGTTAAAAAAGTCGATCGGTTTTTTGTCATTTCCCAGGAAGTACATATTTTACCCGCATCTTCCTCGATAATGGTACGGAACAATAGTATCATTGGAGTAGATACACAAATTACTTTAAATATAAGAAGCCGCGTAGGCGGAGTGGTTCGGGTGGAGAGGAAAAAAAAAAAGATTGAACTTAAAATTGTTTCCGGAGATATCTATTTTCCTGGGGAAACAGATAAGATATCCCGACACAGCGGCATTTTGATACCACCAGGAAAGACAAATTACAAGGAATCAAAAAATTTTAAAAATTGGCTCTATGTTCAACGGATCACCCCTACTAAGAAAAAGTCTTTTGTTTTGGTTCGACCCGTAGTCACATATGAAATCACGGACGGTATCAATTTAGCAACACTTTTCCCTCAGGATCTGTTGCAAGAAAGGGGTAATGTGCAACTTCGAGTTTTCAATTATATCCTTTCTGGAAATGGCAAAGTCACTCGTGGAATTTATGACACAAGTATTCAATTCGTATGTACTTGTTTAGTAGTGAATTGGAACCAAGACAAAAAAGATTCGTCTATCGAAGAGGCCCGTGCTTCATTTGTTGAAGTAAGGACAAATGGTATAATTCGATATTTCCTAAAGATCGTTTTAGTGAATACGGCTCTTTCGTATATCGGTAAAAGAAATAATCCCCCCCTTTTTTCTGATGATGCCTTAGAGTATACCAATATGAATCCATTTTTTTCCATTTATTCAAAGCCAAAACTTCAACAAGCATTTAACCCAAATCAAGGAACTGTTCGTATGTTGGTGGGTAAAAATAAGGACTGTCAGTCTTTGCTAATTTTGTCATCATCCAATTGTTTTCGAATGGGTCCATTCACACTCAACAGTGTAAAATATCCCAAAGAATCCATTAAAAAAGATCGCCTAATTCTAACTAAGAATTCATTCGGTCCTTTAGGAACAGTCCTTAATTTTGCGAATTTTTTTGTTTTTTACCATTTAATAACTCATAATCAGATCTTGGTAAATAATTATTTACAACTGGACAATTTAAAACAAACCGGTCAAGTCCTTAAATATAAATATTATTTAATGGATGAAAATGGAATAATTTATAATCCCGATTTTTGTAGTAATAGCATTTTGAATCCATTCAATTTGCATTGGGATTTTCTTCATTACACTTTTTGTGACGAGACATCTACAAAAATGCGTCTTGGACAATTTATTTGTGAAAATATATGTATAAAAAAAAATGGATTGCACTTAAAACCGGGTCAAATTATAATTGTTCAATTTGATTCGGTAGTAATAAGATCGGCTAAGCCCTCTTTGGCTACCCCAGGAGCAACAGTTCATGGGCATTATGGAGAAATCATTTATGAAGGGGATACCCTAGTTACATTTATATATGAAAAATCTAGGTCTAGTGATATAACGCAAGGTCTGCCAAAAGTGGAACAAGTCTTAGAAGTTCGTTCGGTTGAGTCAATATCCATGAATCTAGAAAAGAGGATTAATGGTTGGAACGAACGTATAAAAAAAATTCTTGGAATTCCGTGGGGATTCTTGGTTGGGGCTGAGCTCACTATAGCACAAAGTCGTATCTCTTTGGTTAATAAGATCCAAAAGGTTTATCGATCCCAGGGGGTGCAGATTCATGATCGGCATATCGAAATTATTGTACGGCAAATAACATCTAAAGTCTTGGTTTCAGAGGATGGAATGTCTAATATTTTTTTGCCCGGAGAACTAATTGGATTGTTTCGAGCAGAACGAACGGGGCGCGTTTTGGAAGAAGCGATCTGTTACCGAACGATCTTATTGGGAATAACGAGAGCATCTCTGAATACTCAAAGTTTTATATCCGAAGCAAGTTTTCAAGAAACTGCTCGAGTTTTAGCAAAAGCTGCTCTCCGAGGCCGTATTGATTGGTTGAAAGGATTAAAAGAAAACGTTGTTCTGGGGGGGATGATACCCGTTGGTACTGGATTCAAGGGATTCGTACACCGATCAAATCAACATAAGAGCATTAGCATTCCTTTGAAAATAAAAAACAAGAATAGACTCGAGGGAGAAATGAGAGATATTTTGTTTTACCACAGAGAATTGTTGGATTCTTCTTTTTTAAAGAATTTAGGTGATAGATCAAAACAACAATGATTGGAGGGATTTAACAGAAGAGATTCATCTTTTTATCTCTTTATTATTGTTATTTAATTAATTCATTTAGTATCTTAGTAATGTAATAAAATATGTTCACTAAAAAAAATCAAAATAGACAGGAATTTTTGGTTTGGGTTGTGTATCAATGATCAATCCAGGTTAAAAAAGAAGGTTCCGTTGGAACAATTTTTTATTTCAGGATACCTCATCTCTTTATTCAAAAAAGAGTTAAAGTGTGTGGAGAAATGACAAGAAGATATTGGAACATAAATTTGGAAGAGATGATGGAGGCGGGAGTTCATCTTGGGCATGGTATTCGAAAATGGAATCCCCGAATGTTACCTTATATCTCTGCAAAATTTAAGGGTCGTCATATTATAAATCTTACCAGAACTGCTCGTTTTTTATCAGAGGCTTGTGATTTAGTTTTTGATGCAGCAAGTACGGACAAACAATTTTTATTTGTTGGGACAAAAAAGAAAGCAGCTTATTCAGTAGCACGGGCTGCAAGAAGGGCTCGATGTCATTATGTTAATAAAAAGTGGCTTGGGGGTATGTTAACGAATTGGTCCACTACAGAAGAAAGACTTCATCAATTCAATGACTTACTAGTGGAACAAAAGGCGGGGCGACTCGCTCGTCTTCCGAAGAGAGATGCCGCAGTGGTAAAGAGCCAATTATCTCACTTGCAAACATATCTGGGCGGGATTAAATATATGACAAGATTACCTGATATTGTAATCATTCTTGATCAACAAAAAGACTATAAAGCTCTTCGAGAATGTATTACTTTGGGAATTGCAACGATTTGTTTAATCGATACAAACTCTGACCCGGATCTCGCCGATCTTCCGATTCCGGCAAACGATGATGCTATATCTTCAATCCGATTCATTCTTAACAGGTTAGTATTTGCAATTTGTGAAGGTCGTTCTAGCTCTGTAAGAAAGACTTGATTTTTTTATGAAATCAACACTTCAATTCCTATAATTTATAATAGAATTGGTGAATGTTCCTGAATATCAAAAACTATATAATAAATTAAAGGGAAAGGGCTGGTGATATTATGTGATTTGATTAATCGGTATCCTAAATCAAAAGTCAATTCAAAAAAAAGTAGACAAGTCGAGAAAGAGATGATTGAATCAAAATGAATTTTTTTAAGTTATATTTCTGTCAGAGGACAATATGAATATTCTATCATATTCAATCAACACACTAAAGAAGGGGTTATATGATATGTCTGGTGTGGAAGTAGGTCAACATTTTTATTGGCAAATAGGGGGTTTCCAAATCCATGGTCAAGTACTTATAACTTCTTGGGTTGTAATTGCTATCTTACTAGGTTCAGCTACTATAGCTGCTCGTAATCCACAAACCATTCCGACAGGGGGCCAGAATTTCTTGGAATATGTCCTTGAATTTATTCGAGACGTGAGTAAAACCCAAATTGGAGAAGAATATCGCCCTTGGGTTCCCTTTATTGGAACTATGTTTCTATTTATTTTTGTTTCTAATTGGTCAGGGGCCCTTTTCCCGTGGAAAATCATACAGTTACCTCACGGGGAGTTAGCCGCACCCACAAATGATATAAATACTACTGTTGCTTTAGCTTTACTCACATCAGTAGCCTATTTCTATGCGGGTCTGACAAAAAAAGGGTTAGGTTATTTTGGTAAATACATTCAACCAACCCCAATTCTTTTACCCATTAACATTTTAGAAGATTTCACAAAACCTCTATCACTTAGTTTTCGACTTTTTGGAAATATATTAGCGGATGAATTAGTAGTTGTTGTTCTTGTTTCTTTAGTACCTTTAGTGGTTCCTATACCTGTCATGTTCCTCGGATTATTTACAAGTGGGATTCAGGCTCTTATTTTTGCAACTTTAGCCGCAGCTTATATAGGCGAATCCATGGAGGGTCATCATTGATTAGTCTTAGGAAGATTTAGTTTAGATCTAATCATGTGTGGCTCAAGAGACTCTATTACCATTAGATTCTATCTTGATAGAATCTAATGGTAATAGAGTCTCTTGAAAAAAAAACTTAGTTGGTTAGTAGAGGGTGGTTGCACCAAATATGTAGAATCTAATGCTTATAGGTTCATATTTTGAAGTTAAAATTTTTTCGATTAGATGCTTTGAAGAATGATTAGAAAATCGGATTAAATTTAAGAGACATAGAGGCGGTTTACGTTATGTAAGAAACATATGTATATTTTATATTATATAGTGACAAGTTAAGTTATATATGAACGTAATTTGCACTATTTGAATTTGGCTAGAGATGTCAGCCGTTGTATGTAGTCAGAAAGACTCTCCGATTAGTAACTAAAAAAGATGAAGCTTTTCTAATGATCTAACTAATGATCTAATATCTAATAATAGAATATATTAATTCAAAATTGGCGTTTTTAATTCTTTCTACTGGATGGATATTCCAATGAAATAATTAAGTTCTAATTCATTGGTTCATTGTATCATTAACCATTTCTTTTTTTTGTGTGAGGAACTTATCTATCATGAATCCACTGATTTCTGCCGCTTCCGTTATTGCTGCTGGACTGGCTGTAGGGCTTGCTTCTATTGGACCTGGAATTGGTCAAGGTACTGCTGCAGGTCAAGCTGTAGAAGGTATTGCGAGACAGCCCGAGGCAGAAGGAAAAATCCGAGGTACTTTATTACTTAGTTTAGCTTTTATGGAAGCTTTAACAATTTATGGATTGGTTGTAGCATTAGCCCTTTTATTTGCAAATCCTTTTGTTTAATCCGAGAAAAAGAAATATATATTTCTCATATTTCTTTTAGGGTCTTGGACGTGCAGGTTGTTTTTTCACATTATATTATAATTCGAATTTCGTCCCTACACAATTACTTCTACTTATTAATTCAGAAAATAACCCAAGGGAAGGACTGATTTGAAGATGAAGAATTAGTGTTACCCACTCGTTTTCTTCCTTCCCTTTCCTTAGTCCAAAGTCCAAAGCATAAGTTCCCCAACAAAGGAGCTATTTCGCAATTCACATGAAACCTATAGTACCTAATTCTAGCTAATTCTATTTTATTTGAATTTATTCGAATAAATAATAATTGAAGTATTATTGCTATTGGAAATCTCAATTGAAAAGCGGAAATTCATGAAATTTATTTTGAACCTATTTTCTTTTTAGAAGTAATAAATAAGTGAAGCAATATAATGATTTTTTGAGTTTATCTATAAAAGGAGATCTTATGAAAACTGTAACCGATTCTTTCGTTTTATTGGGTCACTGGCCATCCGCCGAGAGTTTCGGGGTTAATACCGATATTTTAGCAACAAATCTAATAAATCTCAGCGTAGTGATTGGTGTATTGATCTTTTTTGGAAAGGGAGTGTGTGCGGGTTGTTTATTTCAAGAATAGGTTGGATTCAACCAGCTGTACCTTTATTTTCTTTAGAACTAGGGACGAAAGGTGCATGATTTCGCGAATTACTTCTGAATAAATAAAATTTTATATGTAAGAACCATAGCATTTCGCGAGTTGTTGGTAACTATATTTTGATTCTCTATCAACCAATAATGTGGGCCCATTAACATGGTTAAAACTAAACGGTTTGAAGTCCAGGTGCAGCAGCGTATTCTTTCTACCACTATGTTAATACCGAGACAGTTAAAAAAAAGTTAGAAATTTATCGATATGGAGCACTCATGGCGATAAAATTTTTATTCTTTTTTTTATATTAATGCTAAAAAGGCTGAGTCGACGACCTACATATAAAAAAAGAAACTTTTTTGGATTTGAAGAAAAAAACAATTTTGCTGACAATTCATTTTTTGTTTGGTCAGAAGAGTCCTCCGACTATTCTAGTTTTGATTAGGGATCGGTTTCAATTTTGTTAATATCAACAGAGAAGAGAGGATAGGTTCATTACATTCAAAAAAGATATGTAAATTTATGATTGAAATAATTGAGCGTGAGAGCCAAATGAATTGAAAAAATCAAGTTTGGTTCGGGAAGGGATCATGAACATTTTTAAATGAATGGAAAGATAATCTACTTTCATTAAGTGATTTATTAGATAATCGAAAACAGAGGATCTTGAATACTATTAGAAATTCAGAAGAACTGCGTGGAAGGGCCATTGAACAATTGGAAAAAGCCCAGATTCGCTTAAGGAAAATAGAAATCGAAGCGGATCAGTTTCGAGTGAATGGATATTCGGAAATAGAACGAAAAAAAATGAATTTGATTAATTCAACTTATAAAACTTTAGAACAATTAGAAAATTCCAAAAATGAAACCATTCATTTTGAACAACAAAGAGCTATTAATCAAGTCCGACAACGGGTGTTCCAACAAGCTTTACAGGGAGCTTTAGGAACTCTGAATAGTTGTTTGAACAACGAGTTACATTTACGTACCATCAATGCTAATATTGGAATGTTTAGGGCGCTGAACGAAAACACGGATTAGTCCTTCTCTTCCACTGTAGGTATTATTTTTTTGTTTACACAAAAAATTAAGAAAGACTCATGGTAACCATTCGAGCCGACGAAATTAGCAATATTATCCGTGAACGTATTGAAAAATATGATCGAGAAGTAAAAGTTGTAAATACCGGTACCGTACTTCAAGTGGGTGACGGCATTGCTCGTATTCACGGTCTTGATGAAGTAATGGCAGGTGAATTAGTAGAATTTGAAGAGAGGACAATAGGTATTGCTCT
The DNA here is from genome assembly GCA_036897945.1 of Silene undulata. Taxonomy (NCBI): domain Eukaryota; kingdom Viridiplantae; phylum Streptophyta; class Magnoliopsida; order Caryophyllales; family Caryophyllaceae; genus Silene; species Silene undulata. The sequence continues at coordinate 4,584 of JAYMSE010000085.1, read as the reverse complement.
GAATTTAGAATCAAATAATGTTGGTGTTGTATTAATGGGTGATGGTTTGCTGATACAAGAAGGAAGTTCTGTAAAAGCAACAGGAAGAATTGCTCAGATACCCGTGAGTGATGCTTATCTAGGTCGTGTTATAAATGCCTTAGCTAAGCCTATTGATGGTAGAGGTGAAATTTCAACTTCTGAATCTCGGTTAATTGAATCTCCCGCTCCCGGTATTATTTCGAGGCGTTCTGTCTATGAGCCTCTTCAAACGGGGCTTATTGCAATTGATTCAATGATTCCTATAGGACGAGGTCAGCGAGAATTAATTATTGGGGATAGACAGACTGGTAAAACAGCCGTAGCTACAGATACGATTCTCAATCAACAAGGGCAAAATGTAATATGTGTATATGTAGCTATTGGTCAAAAAGCATCTTCTGTGGCGCAGGTAGTTAATATGTTCCAGGAAAGGGGAGCAATGGAATACACTATTGTGGTAGCCGAAATGGCCGATTCCCCCGCTACATTACAGTACCTCGCCCCTTATACCGGAGCGGCACTGGCGGAATATTTTATGTACCGCGAGCGACACACTTTAATAATTTATGATGATCTTTCCAAACAAGCACAAGCTTATCGACAAATGTCTCTTCTATTACGAAGACCGCCGGGCCGTGAAGCGTACCCAGGAGATGTTTTTTATTTGCATTCAAGACTTTTGGAAAGAGCTGCTAAATCAAGTTCTTTTTTAGGTGAAGGAAGTATGACCGCTTTACCAATAGTCGAAACCCAATCAGGGGATGTTTCGGCCTATATTCCTACTAATGTAATTTCCATTACAGATGGACAAATATTTTTATCCGCTGATCTATTCAATGCTGGAATCAGACCAGCCATTAATGTGGGTATTTCTGTTTCTAGAGTAGGGTCCGCGGCTCAAATTAAAGCCATGAAACAAGTAGCTGGTAAATTAAAATTAGAACTGGCACAATTCGCAGAATTAGAAGCTTTTGCACAATTTGCTTCTGATCTTGATAAAGCTACTCAGAATCAATTGGCACGAGGTCAACGATTACGTGAATTGCTCAAACAACCTCAATCTGCCCCTCTTACGGTAGAAGAACAGATAATGACTATTTATACCGGAACGAACGGTTATCTTGATTCATTAGAAATTGGGCAGGTAAGGAAATTTATTGATGAATTACGTACTTACTTAAAAACGGACAAATCGCAATTCCAAGAAATTCTCTCTTCTACCAAAACATTTACTGAGGAGGCAGAAGCCCTTTTAAAAGAAGCTATTCAAGAACAGATGGAACGCTTTCTACTTCAGGAACAAGCATAAAGAAATTGATCCCTCTTTTATATTTATATAGAAAAAATAGATATATAATATATATGAAAAAAACGACCTTTCTTCCTAAAAAAACATATGGAAAAAATTGCGTCCAATAGGATTTGAACCTATACCAAAGGTTTAGAAGACCTCTGTCCTATCCATTAGACAATGGACGCTTTTCATTTCATTCCGACCATTCCTATTTTTGCGTTTTTGACTTTGACTATTTTCTTGTTCTGAAAATATAATCGTATTGTATATAAGATGATATTTTCTTTTTAATTGTATATTCAACGCAATAACGACCTATTAATTATTATAGAATAGAGTGGAGCGGGTAGCGGGAATCGAACCCGCATCGTTAGCTTGGAAGGCTAGGGGTTATAGTCGACGCTGGTTTTTAATTTTGAGCGTCTCTAATTCAAAACCGAACATGAGACTTTGGTTTCATTCGGCTCCTTTATGGAAAATGGAGGAATTCCCAGATAAAAATTTTAGGCGGGAACTAAAAAAAATTCACCCATAACATCTATGTCAGCTTTTTGTATGAATGGATTCAATTCAAAAAAACTTGCTTTCTAGATGATCCTTCTAGAAGAAGAGATTCAAGCAATCTTTCTAGTTACTTCGTTCTCTATTTCTAGTTGAGAGAATCTTAAGGAAAAGTTTTTTGTTTCCACCGAGCTACAAGAAATATTAAAGCCTCTAGTAAACTAAAGTCATCATTTAATAGCCATTTTGCCTCGCTTTCCTTATAAAAAGGGAGGAAGATTTAGTTACGATTAGAAACCCTTTTTATATCTTTATCCATGGATTTCGTACTTATACTCATTCAATTGGAAATAGTGGTCCAATTAGAAAAAATTCATGTTTCATAATTTCATAATCCAAAATTGAGAGTTTTATTTTAATTGACTTTTGGATACAAATCACGAGAATGTATAATTGTCTTCAAATTTGGCATTGAAGGTAAGGGATTAATTCCTTTTTCGAAATAAAGTTTATGACCAGAATACTAATCAAACCGGGGGACCCCTTAACTATTTAAAGGGTTATATAGAACGAATCACACTTTTACCACTAAACTATACCCGCTACAGTTCAATTATTGTATCGAAATATCACTTTTGTCGAACACCGAATAAAATAAAAAAAAAAAAGGCCTGGCGAAGTACTGATTAGGCCAGGCCGCGGGAATAAAAAAATGACATTTTTCGAGTCTTTCTTTATATATAATATAATAATAATTATATATTATAGTCAAATTGAATCTTTCTTTTTTGTCTTTATACAACTGATTGGAATTTCATCTAAAACTTGTACTTGCTGTTGTACTCTTGTATGACACAATAACAACTTGTATATTTTGTATACATATATTATTGTTATATATTAACATTATATAAACGTTATTGTTATGTTATATTTTAATATAATATTATATTAAATATTTTTTTTTACATAAAAAAATCTTCTAATTTAGTTAATATTTATTTGCAAGCGGGAGAGATGGCTGAGTGGACGAAAGCGTCGGATTGCTAATCCGTTGTACGATTTATTCGTACCGAGGGTTCGAATCCCCCTCTTTCCGTGTTCCAGTTACATTTTACATTGATCATTATTATATATCTTTTTTTCGTTCGAATCTATTTTTTTTCGAAGTTAAAATTTTAACCTCGAAAAAAATAGATGAAAAATCAAGCAAAAAAGCCTTTTGTTAATCTTCGCGCCCAGGATTACGCCCCGGATCATTAGATAAGAATCCGAAAATAAAGAGAGAAACAAAGAATATCACTACTGTGTAAACAAAGAGTTTGAGAGTAAGCATTCAAAATCTCCAAGAGTTTTTTTTTTTTAAAAGATAATAAATTACCTATTTTTATACCGCATATCTCATAATTTTTTTATCTTTGGTTTGACGCCGAAAGGCATTTGTTTTATATTTTGTAATATATATAAATAAGAAATAAAAAAGAAAGTTATTCTTATCTTATCTATTATCTTCTTACTTATCAATAATTTTTTATACCTACTTGTTGATATTGTGGAGGATCACAATAAGGTTTGTTCAGTTATCAAAAAAATAGTTAGAATGGAAAACGAGATAATGTGGATTGTGTCGATCCAAGAATTTTTCTTTAATATTTAAAATAAACTATTTTTAAAATATTTAAATATTTTAAGGCTCATATTGTAAGACTTTTTTTTGTAAATGTTTGAGTATTAGAATATTAGAATAGAATCCTCTTACTCGAAAAAAAAGCATTCATTTTTATAGGATAAGATAAGCTAAGATGAAAGATCTTATCGAAAACTTACAGCAGCTTGCCAAACGAAGGCTAAGAGAAAAAAAAGTAGAGGTATGACTGGCATAAAATCAACAATTGGACTCAAAAAAGCATAGGCCTCTGGTAATTTGGCAAAGAAACAACTACTCGAATAAAGAGCAGAATTAAGACCGATCAAACTAAAGATATTAAGCATAACAGATTGTTTTTAAAAAATTGTATTTTGATTGAGTTATTGATAGAAAAAAAATCTTTCGTTTTTTGAACTTACTCACTCAATAAAAAAACCTTCCATTCTCATCTCAATAGAGAATAGAATAAATTCTACTTTCATATAATATCTTAATGGAATTTTTGGTAATGATCAATAAATTCATTTTGTCTATGTCTACATGTGTCGAAGTTAAAATACTAACCAACGGAATCTACTTGATTCTTTCGATAGTTGGGCTGGAATTGACGAACAATCAACAACAATATTAGTGTTTATTAGTATAGAAATCGAAGTGGGGCGTGGCCAAGTGGTAAGGCATCGGGTTTTGGTCCCGCTATTCGGAGGTTCGAATCCTTCCGTCCCAGAGCCTATGTCAGTGTCATTTTAGGTAATTTTAGGTAATAATAAGAAAAAACCTTTTCTTTTTATAAAGTTTCTAAGGCGTAAGATTGGCTAGAGTTTTACTCTTTATGGCTGACGATTAGAATAAAAAAAATTAGATCTTTTTCACATATTTCACAACGATACGAGCTCAAATTCCACGCAACGAAAGGCGCACCCATTGGGTATTGAAGCACGATGGGTTTATAGATTACAGCAATTTGAATTATAAAAAAGTTGTGCCTTTACCTATCCTATATCCATCCTCTATATCTATATATGATATAGAAAAAATAGTCATCTAAAATTTAAAATTTATAGAAGGAAGTTTGTTCTTTTTTGTTCATCCCCAGAAAACGAATTGTTTTTTACTATTT
>JAYMSE010000084.1:0-15378 GCA_036897945.1 Silene undulata | reverse complement strand
ATATCTTGTAAAATGTAACGGCCACCTCGATCTCCAGACATTACTGGCCAACATAAGATGTAATTATTTGTTCAACTTCTCTGCACAATTCCTCTTCATTGGGCCTTTTTCCTTCCATTTTATTCCACAGAATCTACAAACATGCCAATGATCACCAACAGGGAATTAAATTAAAATAAGGATAACCATGGTCACATACAAGTGTAACTCTTAAATAACTGAAACTGCAACAACAAAAGTGTGATTTCAATAACAAAAAGTGTAACTGTAGTCACATACAAGTGTAACTCTAAAAAAGTATAATTGTAACAACAAAAAAGTGAGATTTTAATAACAAAGAGTATAACTGTAGTCACATACAAGTGTAACTCTTAAATAACTGAAACAGTAACAACAAAAAGTGTAACTGTAATCACCAAAAATGTAACTTTAACCACAACAAACTGTAACTCTTTAAAAGTGTAATTGTAATCACCAAAAAGTGTAACTCAAGCATCTTTTAAAGTTTAACTTCAAATTCAGTTTCTAGGATACGTTACACAATTTATGTACAACCAAATTTACATACTTAATTAGGTTGGAATGAAATTTACATAAAAAACGTAATTACCTCAACTTTTTCCCTTCAACAATGGCAACTTCAAATAGAATTGACATATTCAAGTTTTCAAAATTGTCTATCCCACTAAACACACTGACATCCTTTCAAACCATGAAAAAAAAATGATAATAAAGAACTGAAAAAATTCGTGAAGCATGAACCTAACCTATAAAATTAGGTTAGGTTAATAAGAAAAACAATGATAGAACTTAGGTTATTATGTCCATCAAATTATACAGAAACTTCAACTATTTTACTTTATATTCATAAAAACAAATTTGGGTTATGTTTATAAAAAAAGAAAAGAAAAAAAAAACAAGGCCTTTTAAGCTTCGTCCCATTAAAAACGCATTGATAGAATTCAGAAACTTACCATTGATGACTGGAACAATCTGCATGTTAGCCATTGTAGAGAGTTTATCGCTAGTAATTGCTTTAAGATGTTCTTTGATTCAATTTTGTAACTTAATTGTAGATAATCAACGAAGTGAAGAAGAAAAACGGAGGGTTTTTTGTCGCCTGAAAAGAGAGGGTTTGAATTTCCTTATTTTATGGCTGGGTTACTATGTAAAATTGCGAAGAAAAATTAGGTTGAGAAGGTGTGTTGAGGAAGCACATGCAAGTTTATTATAGTATAGTGGGTAATGGCTTTACCCTCTGACCAACATGCTATAATCAGCATTTGGGGAACAACAATGTACACCCTCTCTCATGCAAACCATTTCCCTTTTTCTTTTACACCCTTAGGACGCCACGTTTTTCTCCTAATCTCCACCCTCCATCTACTTGATCCAATGACTCTAATTAGGACAATTATTATGAAAGACTTACTTGATCTTCACTCTATGTATATGTATGTATATATATATGTATATATATATATATATATATATAGTTAGGATCTTATGAGTCCTACCTAATTATTTGAATCCATGAGTCCACTTCCTAACCGTCAGATCAAACAGATCTAATGGCTGAGATTAGGGCGCTGTAATAAGGGTACTTTCGTCATTTCACAAGTTAGTATATAAACCCCAATATTTAGAAAATTTGATTCACTTTTCTATTCATAATTTTCTCTCTCTAAAACATTCAGTTTCAGAGAATCCCTTCTTTCTTCCGCGTTCAATCTCTGTTCCGCGTTCAATCTCGTCACCTAATTGTTTTCAATCTCGATTCTACTACACTCCATGACAGGTATCATTTGTTTATCGTCGTTTTTTCTCTGTTATTGTATTTTATCATCGTTTTTTCGTTTTAATTGATGTTTTATTATCATCGTTTGTTCAAGCTTTGATGTTTTGCTGTTATTGTTTTTCGTTTCTAATTCATGTCTTTTATCAATATTTTTCCTTTTCCTTAATGTTTTGTTGTTCAAGTACTTTAATTATCTACTGAATGTGCGATTTGTTCATCAATATTACAATTCTCGCTTTTTGCTGTTATGTTTTGTTAATATTCTTCGTTTATTCACTATGTTTAGCTCGTTCAATCTTTATTAATTGTTTTATTTTGTTAATTGCTGTATTTTAGTTACCTCGTTCCATCTTTATTTTCTATTATGTTATTTTTCTTCGTCTATTCACTATATTTAGCTTGATTCATTTAAATTTTTGTTTACATCAAGCTTTCCTGTATTATTGTTGTATTATTGTTGCTTAACACGGTATGTATGAATTTGTTTTCCAACTTTTACCTTATATTGTTGACCTAATTAAATTTATCTTAGTATCACATCCTATGCTTTATAGTATCACACGTTTTCTTGAATAGTATCACATGTAAACCTTGATAATATCACATATGATTGATAATATTAACATCTATTGTCCAGCTAATTTATGTGAAATAGTATCACACATTATGCGTAACAGTATCACATGTTATCCTTAACAGTATCACATTTTATCAATATTGTTGAGACTACATTGTAATGTAATCTACTTTTTAATTCCAGAGCCTGTTTACTCACCCTCCACTGTAGAAAACAGTTCTTCTGCTTTTGATAACTCTGCTTCTACTCCACAATGCATAGAAGTTGATGAGGTTCGTGCTGGGAATCACCTTTCGTTAATGGTGACCCCTGGAGGTTCTGAGGAGTGGATAAGACATGTTGCTATTCAATTCACACCTACAATAGGACAAACTTTTGCTACGTTAGATGAGTGCATCCAATTTTATGAGACTTATGCTGCAGCATGTGGATTTGAACCAAGAAAGTCTTCAACTAAAAGGTTTCGTCGTAGTGGTGATATAAAGTCAAAACTAATTGTTTGTCACCGGGAGGGGTATAGGGATTCTAAGGCGACTGTCTTGCCCTGTAATGGTGAAGAGGAGGAGACAAGGGTGAAGCCATATGATCCGAAGAAGACTAAGATCACTAGGATTGGTTGTAAGGCCAAAATTTTATTCAAATTTATCATTCAAGAAATTGAAGGAGTTAAAGTGCCAATGTTTATTGTTGCTCAGTTTCATGCTGCGCATAACCACTTGCTTTGTCCACTGAAGTATAGAGAATTTCAGAAAAAATCTAGAAAACTCAGTTTACATCAGAAACGAACAATCATTGATAATTGCAAGGTGAATATCGGCCCAACGACTACTTTCAGGCAAGAAAAGGAACATGTTGATGGGTATCAAAATATCGGAGCTTGTTTGACTGACTTTAAGAATTTTGGAAGGGAAATTAAGTGTTTCATAGGACTGGATGATGCTCAAATGTTTATAGATCAGTTTGAAGAACTTTCCCAAACCAGGGAAGGTTTTTACTATGCGTATGATGTTGATGCCCGGAAGTGTTTGTTCCGTGTCTTTTGGACTGATGCTGAGTCACGTCGTAATTATGCCCTATACGGTGAGGCGGTTACTTTTGACCCAACCTATTCAACTAATAGGTACGACATGATTTTTTCTCCTTTTACTGGTGTGGATCATCACAAGAAATCGGTCACCTTCGGTGCTGCACTTATGTCTAGGGAGAATGATAATAATTTTGAATGGGTTTTCACAAAATTCTTAGATGCTATGGGTGGGAAGGAACCCAATTGTTTTTTTACCGACCAATGTCCTGCTATGAAAATTGCAGTCCCTGCTATTTTTAAGACAGCTGCCCACCGATATTGTATGTGGCACATCATGAAGAAATTACCTGAGAAGGTAGGCACAACAGTGTCCAAAGAGACTGATTTTGTCAGTCGTCTGAATTCTGTTGTTTGGGATTCTGACCTAGAGCCTTTTGATTTTGAAGAGAGGTGGTCTGCGTTGATCAATGAGTTTCAGCTGCAAGATAATGAATGGTTGAAATATATGTTTTCTGTGCGCCAACGTTGGATCCCTGCTTATTATCGTGACATCCCTCTTGGTTGTCTTTTAAGAACAACCCAACGATCTGAGAGTGAAAACAGTTTTTTCAAGCGCTTTGAGAATCCTCGTGGCACACTTGTTGAATTTTGGTTGCGTTTTCAAAGTGCTATGGATCAGCAACGGTACACCCAAAAATGTCTTGACAAAGATAGTGATTTCTCTCTTCCTCAAACGAAAACCCTTCTTAGCCTCGAGCTTCATGCATCCACTGTTTACACGCACGAACTCTTTTATGAATTCCAACAGCAGTGTATTGATTCTTTGCATTCATGTAGTGCTGGAGATTCTTCAAGGGATAGCACTACAAGGTTTCTTGATGTTGAAGATTCTATCTTGCGTACGACGTATACAGTAGCATTTAATCCTACAACTTTTGATGCACATTGTTCATGCAAGATGTTCGAGAGGAAGGGATACATATGCAAACACATTATCTGGATCTTATCAGGTAAAGGGGTCAAGAAGATACCTGATAAGTATCTTCTGAGTAGGTGGACAAAGAACAGCAAGAAGATGCCTCTTTATGATGCTCATGGGCAGTTGATGGACGACTTTGATTCGTCAGATGTGACTAAGCTGCAGATTTCAAATGTTTGGTCCGAATTCTACTCAACGTTGACTCTGATAAAATCTCTGCCTGAAAATCACATACCTGAGCTGTCTGATTTACTAAAGTCATTTAGGCAGAAATTGAAGCCGGTTCCTGCAACAATGACTAAACAACAAGAGTTAGAGATGCTTCTTGGGTTTAAGTCCCCAACCGAGGTCCATATACTACCACCCGTTGAATCAAAAAACAAAGGTAGTGGCAAGAGGTTGACCTCTAAGAAACAACAGTCCATTGAAAAGGCACAAAAGCCGAAAAGGTTCTGCAACAATTGTAAGCAAATGGCACATCATGATAAGCGCAACTGCCCTAATCCACCCGCTGAGACATCACAACAGTCGGTTGATAATGACTCAGAAGTAAGTCATTTGTCTTTATTCTTTGTGCTTTTGAGAAACAATATCACATGTACTCTTGAAACAATATCAAGCTATATACAAAATAATATCACAGTTTCACTATTTTTAACCAAAAAAAAAACTGCAATTTTGTGCTACACTAAACAATATCAGAACCATTACCATTAAATATCATAACTCATTAGAAACAATATCACAGTCTTTGTGATGAATTTGTTAAAGTTACTACTTACATTAATAACTTTTTCTTATTTTTCGTTTCCCTTTTTTGCAGATGTCTTCACTTGCGGATGTTTAAGGGTTTTGTGAACCTTCTAAGGAAGTCTATTACATCAGCAATTCATTTTACTCCTTCATACAAATTCTTTTACGCTTAGATGTTTAAGGGTTTTACTCCCATTACATAGCAATTTTTGGTATTATTTATCCTCAATTTTTTGTAAACAACATCAGAGAACCTCAGAATCAATAATATGTGTGTTACCAATATTTTTGGTCTTTCTATTTTACAATATCATATGTTCTTATAAATATCATATATACTTAGAAAAAATATCACTCTGTACAAAAAACAATATCACAACCACTGAATACAAAACAATAATAGCACAAGTCAATGTCACAACCAATATGAGACTGAAGTAACATATCATATGATTTATGAAAGTATATCACACGACATATGAAACAATATCACACAATACTTAAAAGAATATCACACTTCAAGTAGAAATACTTGTTAAAAGAATAATATCAAAACCACTGAAGTAACATATCATATGATATATGAAAGTATATCACACGACATATGAAACAATATCACAAAATACTTAAAAGAATATCACAGTTCAAGTAGAAATACTTGTTAAAAGAATAATATCAAAACCACTGAAGTAACATATCATATGATATATGAAAGTATATCACACGACATACGAAACAATATCACACAATACTTAAAAGAATATCACACTTAAAGCAGAAATACTTGTTAACCATTACATCCATGAACTTGTCTTCCCATAATTACATCCATGAACTTGTCTTCCCATAATTACATCCATAAACGTCTAATTACATTTTTGTGCCCACGATATCTAGTAGTTCACCACACTTCAAGCAAAAACACGTGTTCATTTAAAAGCAACGTCTAAAGTCTTCCTCTACCTCTACCTTTCCCTCTATTAGCGAAATTTGGAACCGTCTTGTATCTTGGTGTTTTTATTGTGATCAGTTGTCGATTACCTTCTTCTGCATCTTCTCCGCATTTAGGCTTGCTGTAAAACAAATGCAAAATAAAAGTTTGTATCTTGTCATAATTAAGTCCATCATTATACCTTCTTCAATTTTGCAAATAAAAGTCGGGTTTTCAGTTTTTACCTTTTTCTAGGAGATTGCCGAAGAATGGGTATTTCTGTGTTAATCTTCTTCGGTATCCCAGTCACAACATCGGCATTCTCTTTTATTGGACCTTCTACAATTGTTACTTCCTCCTCACTAGTCTTCTCTTTCTCATTAACATCCTCCTTCCTCCTTATCTTAGGGGCCTTTTCTTTTGCATCTTCATTGTCTTTCCTCTTTTGCTTTAATACATTCCAAAGTTCGTTCTTTCCTGCTGCGAATTCTTTAACATTTTCGATCAGACGACCCCTGTTCTGATTTATGTCAGCTAAAAGCAATGCCGCTGCCATTTCTGCCCAGTAGTAGCGCCTATACACTTTCGCGGTCAAGTCTGCTTCAAACATTTGTCCCTCATACCGAATCATGTGCAACATTAAGAAGTTTCCAGACTCAGTATTGTTTATCTCTTTCCTTTGCCATGGAAAGTTAATGTTGGTAATTTCAAACCCAATTATCTCATCCGCTCTTTCAACTTTCTTGCTTGCTAGATAGTCACTCATGTGAGAAGCCTACAACATTTAACAAACATTTATTAGGTATAATGTCATAAACAAACAAATTCATTACTGCAATATTAACATACACACGATTGTTTTAGAATTATCAATAAACCATACCACTAAATCTGCAGCCTTGTATATTTCTGTGTCCTCCCAGTTATCGTATTGTGTATTGTCTAGCACTTCAACTGTTTCTGTTCTGAAATTAATACACACACAGAAATAATGGTCTTTCCATACCATCGGGATAAAAACAAGATCAGCTTCGAAGTTACAGGCAACTGGGTTACTTCTAACAAATTCATCCCATCCCTCGAAGATCACTTGTTTATTCCTTTCTTTGTCCCCATTTGCATCCAAACTCTTTATAGCATCCTGTTGTACACAGATATGTGTATATATATATATATGTTAAAAAATCTTATTTATTTTAAGAGTTCTTTTAATCTAATCTGTGAATATGTCTAATGAAACTAATACGATGGCTTACCATATGCCGAATTCCAAAAAACAATAAAGTTGTTGAACTATTTTCTGTGTGCTCAATGTGGTTCAGAATTAGTGCCCAACATTCAATCGCAGCGCTCTTAACATGGACATTTGGAAGTAACGACAGTATGTCCTCTCTAACAAGGAATCGATCATCACCGAAGATGGCAAGAACCTCACTGCTCCAAAAATAAACACAAAAATGAAAGTGTTAAGATGTTGTTCTCTACTGATATAAACATGTAATATCACATGTACTCTTCAAACAATATCAAACTATATACAAAATAATATCACAATTTCACTATTTTTAACAAAAAAAAAAACTGCAATTTTGTGCTACACTAAACAATATCAGAACCATTACCATTAAATATCATAACTCATTAGAAACAATATCACAGTCACAACAATATCACACTGATGTTAAAATAGTCTCAAAACAGTAAGGAATAAGTATCACACTAATCAGAGAATGCTGAAAGTGTTAAAAGAATCATACTCTAATGGAAAAACGTGATCGTCCAATAGGGAGTAGTCAAGCACTTCTATCCTCATACTCAACATTTTTGAAAATTGCGATTTGTTAGCCCTCATGAACTTTGAGACGAGCTCTATTTTAGCATTTGCCACACCACAACTGTATGTACTTCCAAGACCATCAGATTTCCCCCTCCTACTGCTGCCCAAGACACTGGCAGATCCATCTTTTTCCATAACTAGAAAATATATTTCGTTATTTAATATATACAGTGTATTCGTAATAAAATTAAATTAGTTTAAAACATTTAAACAAGGTTTGTTGTAAGAAATGTAACCTTTTGTTTTTGTTATTGGCGTTTGAACATTCTTTTTTGCCACCTTTCCTCTTTTCTTTTGTTGTTTTCTGCCTTGCCTTTTCCTCTGCAATTTAGGCAACAGTCCACCCTTGATCGCATTTAGGTTTTTAACCTTCCTCAGGACCGCACTTCTATTTTTATTTAAATCACTCAAGACAAGAGTTGCTGCAATCTCCGCTCTATATAACTCTCTTTGTTTTGCATTATAAAGTTCACACGTAAAATCCTCACCAACGAAAAACAACATGTGAAACATCATGTATAATCCACAGTCCAGGTTCAACTCTTCTGATTGCCAATCGAACGGCACATTATGCAATTCGTAATCCTTCACTTTGACTGCACTTTCATTACCTTTGCTCATGAGGTATTCAGCATAAATCATTGCCTGGATATGTTATAATAAAAAAACTATTAAATTTCAAGCTTATCTAAATAAATCATTATATGTTAATTTTTTTTCTTGTTAGAATATAGCACTTACAGTAATATGAGCTAGTTGTACATGTTCCACTTCGTTGAAATCTTTATATTCCCGATTGTCCAAGTAGAACATTTTTTCCTTCTTGAAGTCAATACAAACGCAGATGTAGTGCTCTTCATAGAGTAAAGGTAAGAACACCTGTTGAAATATCACAGGTACACATAAAACAATATCACAAGTAAATATAAACAGTATTACAGACAATAATATCATAGGTACATAAAACAATATCACAGTTAAATGAAAAAAGTATCACATTGTATTCAAAACAATATCACAACAAAACAAAATTCAGTGCCTTTTAAAAATTTGAATCGAACTTCAGTAAATTGTCTTACCATGTCTGAATCCAAATTCAGTGCCTTGTTGTAAAGATTTGACCACGTATCCCATGCCTTAAATACATCTGCCTTAATTTTTGACACTTCAGCGACATTATCTTCATCTACATTTAACATTTTCTCCATAGAAGCCTGTTCAAAAAGCAAATGGTTAGTCTCCATGATAAACATGTTTCACTATCTAAATCAGAAGATGATAAACATATGAAATTCATATGTGACATACTGAGTGAGAAAGGCCATAGAATATCCTTTTTGGCCTGTCGCTGTCTTTTTTGTCCATTTCAAATTCATTGAGTAATATTGCCCATGCTTCAACAACCACTGCTTCTATCATAGTGTCAGGCAACAAAGACACAATATCACTCTTTGGTATACAATGGAAAGTTCCGAAGTCGCATACATTTTCTCTGTACCATTTTTCAAAAACAATACAATATTAGTTTCCCAACAATAATATGGAGCACATTAACTCACGTCCTGTGAAACAAGAGGAACTTACGACTTGTCAATTGTATGATCTGTAAGGAAGCAATAATCCATAACATCCTTTCGAAGCTTCAAGACAGTGTCAAATAAATGATATTTTTCGAACATAAATTCTGATACAAGGTCACCAAAGAGTTCCGGCAAACCACAGTCCAAAGTACACCCCAAACCACTAGGCAACATATCCGCTGAAGGAGGTATGCTGTTTGAATGCAACAAATAGTTACTGATGCTTCTTGTCTTTGTATGCAAACCAACACTTGTTGAAACCTCATTCAACTTTTGAGCCTCAACCTCAACCTCTCCTTCAATGCCCTCCTTATTTGTTGTATCCCGATTAACCTCATCGTTTGATACAACCTCCTTCAATTGAGTTACCACATTGGTATTCTCATTCCTTTGCTCAACCTCTTTTTCAGCACCCTTGTTATTTGTTGTATCACCATTGCCTGCCTCATTCATTTCCTCATCAACAGTCCTCATTTCAGTCTCTCTTTCAATCCCTTCATCCACCTGAGTCAACACGTTTGGATCCTCATTCATTTTTTCAGTCTTTCTTTCAGTCCCGTCTTGATTAACTATATCACAATCCAAACAAATTTTTTCTATTACTTCATTCAAATTTGAATTCAGATCATTAACTTGCTCATCTTGATTTTCAGTATTGCAGTTGTCCTCATCACCACTGTTCAAGTTTGTAACATCATTAACCTGCTCATCGTGCTCTTCATCATCACTGCTCAAAAGATCTTCATCCGTACATCCACCGTATTCCTTGCTCAATTTTTTGTATTGCATTTTCAACATTTCAGTCCATACATCAAAGGAGGGCAGCCCTTGTTTTGCTTTCTCCATTTCATAGGATCTCGCTATCAACATGTCCATTAAATTATGATAGCCAGGATCTCTCATGAAAGGCAGTGTTTGATTCTGCGATGTACATTGGTCAGAATTATCAACATCTTCTTCAGCAGTGTCTTTTGGAGCAGCATCCTCTTCAGCATTGTCTTCCATGTCACCAACATGTGTAGATGTAGTTGGTTCATGCATTGGAGTTTTCGGTTTCATAGTCATGAGCTTTCTCATGTTATTTACGTATCTTGCAATGAACAATTCATTGTCCCTCTCCATACGTAAATAAATTTCATGAGCACTCTGCAAATATCAAATATCAGAACAATATCACATTTAAATAAAAACAATATCACACTATTGTATAAACAATATCACAATAATTTGTAACTAATATCACATTAGCATATCATAAACAATAATCTTTAACACAGGAACAACACTGTATACATAAAATATCACAGCATACTGAAAACAATATCACATTAAATTATAAACAATATCACAGCAATATCACAGTATACTGAAAAGAATATCACACGACTGCATAAACAATATCACAACAATATCACAGTATACTGAAAAGAATATCACACGACTGCATAAACAATATCACAATAATCATCACTGCTTATCACAACATTCTAACAACAGTTGTATCATTGTATACTGAAAACAGTATCAGAGTATTGCATAAACAATATCACAATAATATTTAACAAATATCACATCAGTTAAATAGCAAGACATTAGTGCTTACATCCAACGCTCTTGCTCTAATTTGTTTATCAGTTTCAACACCGGCAGACAATTTCACCATCATGTACCCCTCTTTTTCTTCCATTTCAGCTCCAGCTTCATGATCAGAGGTCTGCGTAAGTCTGATCTCTTGTTCTTGTTGTTGTTGATGGCAGCAAACTGGGTACTCAATCTTTGATACTGGTGCATTACCCAAGGATCCAGTACTTTTCTCATCATCCACTCTTTTTGTCAATTTTTTATCGTCCCAATGCTTGATGAGGGGTAAGGTGTGAGGTGAGGCGTTACCCTTGAAATCAAATCTATGCAGATAAGCAAGCATCAGAACTATTATGCATCCGTTGATAATTGACTTTGCACCTTCTTTGCAAACCTTAATACTCCTGACCATTTCATCAAATACATAGGCACACCAATCAAATTGTCTTATCCTTGTGACATTCTCAACAGCCTTTACCAGTTTCAAGTCGAGTGACTTATTTGAAGACGGTGCTAGGAAGATAGACATGCTGTACATTACAAACATTCTTTTAAATTCATCTCCAGCATCCCTACAATTCATCAATCTATCATGTACATCTTTCACCATAATAGGAGCAGAAGTATTATTCAGACCAAACTTTGCCCTCCATTCATTTTTCAACTTTATGTCTGTGACAGCAGTAGTGTTGCCCTTGTGTGCAACGTCAACAGGAATACCTTGTCTAGGAAGTTGAAATACGTCATGCACATCGTCTTTGCTCAATAAAAAATCCAACTTCTTTGTTTTAAACATGTTGCTTTTGTAGTCAAATGACTTTAAAAGCAACTTCAGAATTCCATGTGGTATTTTTGTTAGCTTCAACTCTAACAAACCACCAAAGCCAATATCAGAAACTGCCTTTTTTTGTTCTCTATTTAAATTGTTAATCAACTCAACCAACTTTTGCGGCCTACACTTGGTCTGAAATGGTTGTGGCTTTTTTTTGTCGACCTCAGTTTGCTCTACCATTGCATTTTCATTCATCATTTCAGCATCTTTGCTCTTTTTTCTATTAGCAATCTTTGACTTCTTGGTTGTTGGCAGTTCAACCTCGTCATTTGTCACCAAAGCCCTCTTTTTGCTGGTGTTTTTCTCAGGTTTATTGAAAACTGTCAACTTCATATTTGTCATACTGAGAAACAAGAACACATAATATTAGAAATAATATCACATCATTCAAAGAACAATTTGAAAATTGAAGATCACATAATACTTCTATAATGTGGAACTGTAATTATTTACAATTATGCGATGTTAAACACTAATTTCAGCGATTAAAACAATACAAAATCCTGATTTTCCTAATTAAACAATATCAACCCGTAATTTTCACAATCAGAGACTAATTTTCCCAATTAAACAATATCAACTGTAATTATTAACAATTATGCGATGTTAAACACTAATTTCAGCAATTAAACACAATATAAACCCTAATTTTGCCAATTAAAAATATCAATCCCTAATTTTCTCAATCAGACAATATTAAACCCTAATTTTCGCAATTCATGCCATAAAACAACTAATAAACAACTACAACTACAACTTATGATAGAAATTAGTTCAATGTGTTGATATTATGAATGAAAAAACTTATAAAATCAATTATAAGTACGATAATTAGTTCATTTATTTGATTTAATCCTATAAGTGAACATATACACAGTAATTTCAATCAAATTCAACAGTTATAATCAACATACAGTAATTTCGATCAAATTAAATGAAACGAGTAACGAATTGTACCTCAATGATAACGGAATCTAGTGAACGATTGAATCTAGTGTAGAAGAAGTAAGTTGGAATCGTCTTTGATGCGATATTGTTAGGGTTTTGCGGATTTTTTTGCTGATTTTTTAGAGAATTTTGAATGTAATACTAAAAACTGTTATGTTTTTGTTTTTGAATGTTTTTAGAGAGAGAAAGTAAAAACGGTTTTGTTTTGTGTTTGATTTTAGATTTTGCGCCTTTTTTTGTCAATATTAGGTGTGATATTGTTTTCTATACTGTGTGATACATTTCTTGGACTCATGGACTCAAATATTTAGGTGGACTCACCGGATCCCGCCTATATATATATATATATATATATATATATAAAGCAGGAACTTTTGGAGCGATATTAGAGAGTCCAACTTTTTCAGAAATTCTAACAAGAGTAGATTTCGAAACAAATTGTTAAAATATAAAATATTTTTTAATAAAATTATTATTATCCTAATAAGAATAAAATACCTGCAATATTAAAATTAAATTAAAATATGCAATATAACCAATTAATTTAAATTCTATCAAAAGTTAAATATGTTATTTAATTAGTTGATGAAATTCTACCCAAAATTGAAAAGCTCAAGACAATTTATCTATAAAAACTCTGGTAGCTTAGTTTTACGTACATAGCATGGCAGAGCATGCGGCATGATTTGCTATATTGATTTATGGTTAGTTTTTTTTGTAAACAATTTCAAATCAATCGTTTGATGTAAATTTTTTTGTTATTAGTTACTTCCTCTCTCTGTACGGTTTCATTCCATACGTTTCATTGAATACACCTCATATATATATTAAACAAACGTATGGTATCAAATTGAACGGAGAAAGTAGATGTTTATACGTAATTGCATTTTTTGTTTATGGATCAGTCAGTCATTACATAGCATACGTAATAAATCTATTGAATGATTTAAACGGGATGGTCAATTTAATATTTTTCGGATCATAATATGGATTAAAAGCTAACTTGAGTCATATATTTGGAAAGGATGAGGCCAAAATATTAGTGTTAATTTAATAACATGATGTTCGACAGTAGTTCAAAGGACAGAAGGCACAACTACCGTTCTTACGGAAATCGCGTGAAAACAGACATTCCTTAAGCTACAAAAGTATGCTTCAATTACTACGTTATTCACAATTAGACACTACAAATAGGCCCGTGCATCGCACGGACATTAAATCTAGTACTAGTAGTTAACTGAAACAAAGTTTTATTTGGAGGCTAAATTTTACCAATACTAGTTTTAAACCCGTGCAGAAAATGCACAGGTCATAATAATTAAATGTTCAATGTATAGTACATAACAACATATTATCTCGAAAGTATGGTGACCAACAATCCTAATCTGTCCAAATTACAATTGGGCCGACATTCTCACCGTTCTAAACGCTCATACGACTATAATATGAATATGAATCTACTGTTGCCGTCCCAGTCACTTGTTATCTATTTTTATATATTATTCATTTGTTATCTACTCTATATTAGGTAATTACTTTTTTTTACTAAATGAAAAAATATTGTTCAAATTTAGAAGAAGATGATCTTATACTGTAAAACGATCTATTTTTATAAGAAAACTATTCATGTAATTCTAATAAAAAGATTATTTTTAATATGTTATATCATCAAGCAAAAAATATATAGCTCATACTTTCAATTTTTGTAATTTATTATTTTGATTCCCGTTTTGCAATTGAATTCATTTTTTTTGGAATTTTCGGATATTTTGACATTTACAATTTTTTTTAACATATCTACATAGTATAAAAGAGGAGTTTAAATAAAATTAATCAGAATTGAGTAGAAAAAAGGAGAGATGGTAATTAAATAATACATAAAACGTGGGGGGACCCATATGTAGTAAAATTTCAGAAATTCATCGGCCAATGAAAAGCCTTAAAATGACTTGGCTTTTATACTATGTAGATAATTATTTAGCTTTGTTGAAATGTCACAAGTTTTTTTGTTTTATATTACTTCGTATTAACTTAGAGTAAAATGATAAAATTTTCATTTTTATTCTATTACAGAAATAATGTAATGTTTAATACGGAGTATTAAATACTAATACTGCATACTAATTAAATTAATCAGAGATTAGCTTCAGAGGGTGTCATGTGAGTTGTCACGTGATAGTGTGAGTTTAGTTTCTTGGAATTGTGAAAAACTGAAAAGGGTCTCATGTTTTTTGTTTGTTTAATGTTTTTGTAACCAGAAGTCTGAATTCCTACTGCCGTAATGAAGATGGTTTCATCGAATAATACCGAGTTTCAATACCAGTCTCTTATATGTGTGTGACGGTTTTTTTTATTAAAGTTTCTGCTCATTGCATATATAGCGCCTAAATCATGTATGTGAGCGTGAGACTGTAAGAGGGTGGTACCGAAACTTTGGTGACGCGGTATGGAAATGCATGCACCATTGGTTTCTCTGTTGATTTATGTTTGTTTAATGTTTTTGTCATAAAAACATAAGAATCTTATGCATGCAAA
>JAYMSE010000083.1:0-15681 GCA_036897945.1 Silene undulata | reverse complement strand
TTCTTATTATTATTATTATTATTATTGTTATTATTGTATTTTTCTTTGAGAAAAAAAAGGTTGAAACTGAAAATTACTCAAGATCATTAAGTAATGTGCTTAAATGTGTTTTCAAAAAAATATTTTTCATACCCCAAAGCTAATGATTCCAATTTGTAAGTCTCTCAATTGTTTTTGTCAGAGAAGTAATGAAATGATTTACAATTTTGTTTTAGACGTAATATAGGTAAGTCATTTTCAAATAATAGTATTAATAAAAGATTTAGTAATTTATAAATTTATATAAATTTATTTATATTTTAATTAAGAGATTATACTTTAGAAATTAATTATTGAAAATAATATAATTTGATGCAAAAGTAATGATTTAAATGAAATAAATTATAATTATTAATTTCCTTATTTAGTAAATGCACTTAAATTATCATTAGGTTCCTTATTTAAGAAGATGCTTTTTGGAGGGGAAAACTTTGAGATCACCTATTCTTTTTAGTATTTAGGAGATTTTTCTCGTTATTGTATTTTGTTTCGAGAAAAAAAATTAAAACTAAAAATTAATCCAAGAGAATTGAGTAATGTGCTGAATTGAGTTTCTTAAAAAGTATTTTTTATACCACAAAGTTAATGATTCTAATTTTATAAATTCTCTTGATTTCTTTTTGTCATGAAAAAAAATCAAAAAGATTTATAGGTTTGTTTATACATAGTATGAGTCAAGTCACTTAAATGATAGCATCAATAAAAGATTTAATAGTTTCTTTGTTTTATATTATTAATTTATATCTTAATTAAATTATTATAGTTTAATGATTAGTGAAAATATATAATTTGATGAAAAGATTAATTTTAATGAAAAAAATATATAATGAAATATATTATATTATAATTATTAATTTCCTTAGTAAAAACAATTAAATTATCGTAATTTCCTTATTTAAAAATATGTCTTTTGGAGGGAAAACTTGTGAATTCAACCATTGTTTTAGTATATATAGAGGATTTGCGAATGCATCTAAGGGGTAATTTCAAAAAATGGGCATGTGACGACAAATTCTGGTCCAACTGGTCCAGTCCAGTCTAGGAACCGGAAATTTTCCGGTCCGATTATGATCCCGATTTTTTGTCTTTGTTTCGATTTTGGACCGATGCACAGCCCTACATATAACTACTATAGTCACATTTTCCTTAAAACATTTTTTTAAAATTCATGGTACAACATTTTAAATGATTTATAAGAAAACAAAAGTAGAGATCCCGTTTTAAATAGATAGTGATATTTAAAAGTCTTTCACAGAATAATATTTTCAACAACAAAATTACCATACAAATACCCGAAAAATGTGGTTAAAGTAGCGCATTTTAAAAAGTTTCATATTATAATTGTTTGAAAATACAGTTTTGGATAAGATTTAGTCCTAACTTCGTCCCTCTTCACAGGAACATAGATCGTTTATCATCCGTGATCGATCTCAACTTGTTTAGCAGATCATCAAAACACGATTCACCAACTGATCACCAACTTATTCAAGACAATCTTGTTGTAATGAGGAAACAAATGGTTTATCCGTCAAAACCGTCACTGTTTTTTGGACAAAAATACAAGTTAGGAGACGATCGAAAAAACGGGCCCGGATCCATAGAGTCGTCACCTCATAATGTCGTTCATGGATGGATGGGTAGTGCCACCGTCCGTGGCGGTCAAGATATGGGTGCATTTTGGTCTGCTGCTCGTGACCCGATTTTTTATTGTCACCATTCTAATGTCGATAGAATGTGGCATTTGTGGCGGACTGAAATTCCTGGTCGGTCCAGGGTTGATATTCATGACCCGGATTATTTGAATGCATGGTTCATCTTCTATGACGAAAATGCAAACCCGGTTAAGGTTAAAATAAGAGACAGTTTCGACATAGAGAAATTAGGTTACACTTATGAAAAAGTCGAGTTACCATGGTTATATTATCGACCTCCTCTTCGTTCTCCTCCTCCAATGACAAAAACACTGTTAACAACAGCTGTAACCGAGTCAGTGACATTCCCAAAGACCTTGGACTCGGTGATCAAGACCCAGGTCGCCCGACCTGGCAAAAAGCGGAGTAAGCAGGAGAAGGAGGAGCAGGAGGAGGTACTATTGATCGAGTTTGAGCTAACTCATCATGCAGACGAATTTGTCAAATTCGATGTTTACATTAATGATCCATCCGATCATAGTAATGATGACAATAACACGGAGGTGACACCGGAGCTGGCCGGGACTTATACGGCGTTGCCTCATAGGGGAAATCATAAGAGTGGGAAGAAGGACATGAATAATGGTAAGGATGATAAGATAAAGAGTTGTTTAAAGTTGGCATTGAACACTTTGCTTGAGGAAATTGGTGCTGAGGATAATGACACCGTTGAGGTGGCTTTGGTGCCTAGGTCCGGGACCGGTGGCATTGATATTACTGCTGTGAAAATCGAGTTTGCCTCCGAGTGAAGAAATCGTTAGTTGTCTACGAAAGTCATGGTTGCAAATCTAAAGTTTTTGAATAACGACTGTTATTGTTAATTTGTTATCGTTAGTTGTCATATGAGGATGTACGTAGTTACATACGTACATGAGTGTTTAAATAGTTAAATTTGGACCTTCTGTTTGCTTTATATGGTAATTTGATAAACTCTATACGGAGTATTGTTGTAGTACTCCAGTATTGTTTTTTAATCCACAAGTGCACGGGTTTTATAATTATCGTTATTGGTGAACTTTATACTACGGTGATTTTGGATACGAGGCAGGTCGGCAACATTTAAAAATAGATCAGACGGTAGTCATAGAAACGGGATTTTTTAATAACCATTAAGATGGTTTGAATCCGTTTTACACAAGACTAAAACTCCTTCAATTTCCAAAAAGTGCATTGTTACAATAAAAAAACAGTTGAGACAGTCATAGAAACCATGCATGCATGCATAGGAAACTCAAAGGAACGGCATGCGCCACCAATCAACAATCTGACAATCAACCAGCTGTTTCTATATATACGGCCACTTCTTCTTTCTCCTAATTATTCCAATCTTCATAGTTCAATAGTTATCATCTAAAAATGGCAGCAGCAGCTAGTGAAGAGAAGAATATAAGTTTGAAAATAATGGTGGATATAAAGGCAAAGAAAGTAGTATTTGCGGAAGCCGACAAGGAATTCATCGATTTTATTTTCAATCTCATGTCTTTGCCCCTTACGTCAGTCACAAAAGTACTCCTCCTTAATGAAAAGGGCAGTGTAGGCTGCCTTGGTGCCCTTTATAAAAGCATCGAGTCTCTAAGTAGCCAATACTTTGAGCCCAACTTAACCAATGACTCTGTGCTTAAGCCGAGATCAGTTTTTAATATTCCGTTGTTGTCGCTTTACAACCATCTGGCGCCTGACTACAAAATTTTCAAGTGCTCCAAGGGCCATAGTTTTATGAGTGATGTTCCAGGGACTTGCTGTATACATGGTTGTTCGATGTATGATTTGAACTGTCGTTTTGTAACACCAAATAAAGTAGCGTTAGGATATGTGAAGAGGGAGGTGGTTTATATGGTGATGGATAACTTGGAGTTGAAACCCATGTCCATTGCTGTCATCAAGGCTCATGTCAAGGATTTTGATGTTATGGAGGAGCGACAAGTTCAAGTTGGTCTTCAAGAGGTATTAGACGCAAAAGAATCATCTTCATTTCTTTTCTCTATTCCATATTCATTATCTCTCTATTTTCATACATAAGCATAGAGTTTGGGCCTTTACATGATGCTAGAATACGATCTGCGTCTTACACGTATTATTTTTTTCTTGATTTTGCAGGGATTAGCCATTTTGAAAGCAGCTCTGGAAACCAATAATGTGCTGACATCTGTCTTTCTTAAGAAGATCTAGTTTCTTTTTCATCGTGTTTAATTTGGGTGCCATTTTGTGGCCCTTTGGTTTAATTTCTAGTGTTTTTTTTTTTTCTAGTTCTAGTATGTTGTTTTTGAAGCTTGTAATAGCTACTCGATTATGTTTTGGGTTACTTGAGGATGCATTTGCAAACTACAATTAAGAATTTGATGGAATGACATGATCATATTCATAAGAACACGATGAAAAAGAAACTAGATCTTCTTAAGAAAGACAGAAGTCGGCCGGAAATAATTCTCATTGAATATATTAGGTTAACAATATTCTCTTTTTGGATCCGTCCTTAGCTATAAATACAGATATACATTACTCCCTTTCGATTCATTGGAATTGCAACATCTCATTAAAATACTACTCATATATATATTTAACCTATGTTGCAATTCCAGTGAACTAAGAGTAATAGTAACATTACTATTCTTATAAAAAGTTACATGTAATGGTATATATATATATACAGCAAGTCTTGCTTGTGACGGGTCGGATCCGAGAGACGGATAATGCTACTCACAAAACGAATAGGGGGGACAAGGTGGGGGCACCCCCATGTGCTTCCCTCTCTCCACGGGTATCTCCGTCACAAATGAGAATTTGTGATATATATAAAATATTATTGATATATGTTTTAATTTTAAACACAAATTCTTATTTAAGGCGGGTATTATTTATCTTTAAGTTTTAGACGGGTCGGATATATACAAATCATCCCACTTGTTGTCTAGAAATTATCAAAAAATTTGGATTCATAAGCATTATGTGCTAGTAAGTAGTACCCATCTTAAGCGAGACTTGCTGCATTTTAAAAGCGATTCTTTTTTTTTTCCTAAAAAGAACCACAAAACCGATTTTGATGACCACGGGATTTTAAATCACGTCATGCCGCATGCGTCCGTCTTAGAAGGGAGTCAGGGACCGTCTCGTCAGTCGTCACTTCAGCCCGCTTTGCAATGCTGCGAAAACATGGTGAAGTCGAAGGTGAATTCCACATTCCTCTTTCTCTCCGTTCATCTATCACATTAAACTATATTGCAATTCATGCTTATTTTCATAAAAAAAATTCCTATTTCGGTTAATTTAAGGTTACATCGCGGAAGTTCAAAGAAGCCGAAATCATTGCGCATCACTCTCTTCTTCTGGTATCAAATTTTCTTCTGATTATTTTGCTGTTTTCAGTGAATGTAGTAATTTATGATCGTAATTTGTCTGAAAATTGAGAAATCGCAGCTCGCAAACCTTTGATTTCTTGCGTTTGCTTACGTTTAAGTCCTAGCCGTTGCACAATAGTTCTGTACAATTAAACTTCGCGCGAATTTTTTTCGGCATTATTTTTTGCATTTTTTTGGGTGAATTTTTGACTGATATAGTGTTGATTTGATTTTCGTATTATTGTGAGAGTGATTTCTCGCGAATTCTTTAACATTGTTCGATCTTTTGAATCGTATTGAAGATAATTCATGATAACAACAGTCTCAAACTCTTAATTGTGAATTAATTTTCACATTCATGTTTTAAAAATTAGGTTTGAAAATTGGCTAGATTTTAATGCACTAAGCTTCTCCTAAGAGAGGTCTCTGATATTATTTGTCGAAGTTATCTCTTGGTATCACGCATATTTGTTCGAGATTTACTGAATTTCTGTTGATTTCTTCCTTTGTTAGCCTTCAAATCCTTGAATTTCTCAAAACTGTGTTAGACTGGTTAGCGAATTTTGGAAACTGTAACAGTAAATCTCTAAACTGTGTTAGACTGGTTCAGTGGCTCAGTTCACTATATTGATGAATTTGTTTTGCTTTAGTGGCTCAGTGCACTATATTGATGAATTTGTACTACTGTCATGATGTTATGTCTTCTTGCATGTGTCCTAGAGCTCCTTTGCTATTCGCATCCACACGTCTTATTGTTCACAAGTATCTGTATTATTGATCAATTACATGTTGACATTGCTGATGATGTACTATATGTATGTCTTTGCCGCTGTTTATTCAGTCCTTGCTGTAGATGAATATATATACTACATAATGAATGTTAAAAACTGTTAAACAATTGACCTGAGTGACCATAACTCCTGAAAATTTATCTTTATCCTTTCTTATTATACTAACATGTTAGCTAAAGAGTCGTTAGTCTTTAGTGATAGCTAAATACGTCTATTTGTGTGTTTCGCTTATTCAGTATCCCGGTTTCTTTTGCTACAAATCCTGAGTTTTGCTGTCTGCAGATTATGTACCTCATTTGGTAGGGGGGCTACGGTGGTGCACAGAGGAGGAAATCCGCTACCAGCAGAGAAGAAACCCTTTGAGACTCGAGGTAGGGAGTGTCATCAACAACCGTATACTGACTCATATCTTGCTGCATTTTCGTACATATCGTCAACCTCTTCCAGGTCAAGAGTCCTTGGTCCTTGTGAGTACTAGAACAAAGACACCAGCCGTGTCTGAGTAACACAGTCCGTGAGCTTGTGTGATGATTAGCAAGTAAAATTACATTATAAGCATGGCGAATTGCTTCTTTTTATCAGACAGAGAGGCACTATTAGATACCATTGAATCAGAAGGTAATGGTAGATTTAGTCGTCTTGTTCAAATTTCTAAAAGTTACTGAATCTTGGATTGCGCGACTTATCTTTGAAACTACTTGCTTAGCAGATAAAAGTATAAAACCTAGGATCATGAAGACGAGTATCTCAACTAAATCATGTAAAAGATGGATAATCTCAGTCAGTTTAAAGCTCTGAAACTCACCGATGCGCTTGCAGGGTTTCTGGACTTCTCAGTAGTATGTAAAGAAGACTTATTCTGCTGAACAGGATGAGGATGTTCGTCCACCAGAGTAAGTTTTACCAAGTTGAACTTGATAACTGGTGGATTGGACTGGATTCAGTAGCATTTCCATAACTCATACAATCTTTAGAAGTCAACTGCTTGCGAATTTTTTTGTCTGATCCACAGGTACTAAGAAGCCAAATCTATAGTCATTCATGGAGCGATAGTTGTTGCTGCAGGAGTGCGGGTCAAAGAAATTACACTCTTGGCTTTTTGCAATGTTGTTTTCCCTTTTGGAGGTAAGTCTTTGACTTTTAGTTCTATCAAATAGTTGGTTTTGTCACTTTTGTGCGTTTTATAATTCAATATATAGTGTTATTATTATATCAAATGATGTGCATAATACTCCGTATAAGATTAGGGTGCTATACATTGTACAACGGTCTTTTTTAAATTTTTATATTTTGAGAGATATTGAAAAGAGAAATAAACATCTCGAAAATCAAAATATATAAGATCGGCTATTAAGAAACCAAAGGGAATGAATGATTTGCCCATTTGATCAAGCAAGAAAATGGAGATTACAAGGAAATCGGAGTAAATAGTTGCACATGAAAATACTCCGTATTAACTTATCATTGATCAAACTAGGCATGGCCATCAAATAAGCCAAACTGAAGTATAATATGTTCTGATTCACGATATTTATTGTTTTTATTATTTTTGAATATTAGTGAAAAATAAATCAATTTTTAAAGCCATTTTCACGAGTGGTTAGTAATTTAGGGCCAGTTTGGCCTAGTTTATAAAATTGAGTTTCTATTTTTCAAAAATAGTTTTGCATAAACTGTTTCTTGGATAAATTATCGGTGTTTGGCCAAAAGTTATAAGAAATTGTTTTTATTTAGTTTGTTGGTGTCTGGCCTAACAAATTTAAAGTTTTTTTTCTTTGAATTTTCATGTAATGCTAAAATATGTCATTTTAAACCTAAAACAACAAGTCAACAATCATACAATTATATTACTATGTAACTAATTTCCGTCGAACACAAACAACATTGAATCAAATTAGTTTCCAATCGATCATGATGCTATCATTTTTTTTAAAATTTAACGAAGGTTGCTTTTCACTGAATTAGTAAATTTTAAAATAAATTGATAAATTCTAAAACCAAAGAAAATTCAATAATTTGTTCATTAAAAAAGCCTAAAATAGTAGTAGCTAACAAAATAAAATCATTGTAAGACAATCTATCGGCTTCCGAAAAATGATAATTAAACAATTTTTCATTGAAAAAAATATGTGGAGCAAATAAAAATACTTGTGTCCTTCGAGACGACTGTCCTCCTTACACTTAAAGGCAATACGAATAAAATATTATAAAGGGTTTGGGTGTAAGGAGGGCGGTCCTCCCGAAAAAACAAGGATTTTTGATGGAGCAAATCATAATGCTAATGTTTACGGATTAGGAATGAATGACAAATTAAATTTTGCTTATGAAAGATAATTCTATGTTTTTGTTAGACGTAAAAAAAATGGTGTCGAAGATATGGAATTTAGTGAAAATAGAAGATTTTGAGAAATAGAAGCAGAAACTCCTATTTTCTATTTCTGTTTCTAGGAGGTTATTTTGGCTTTTGGGTTTAAAAAAAACTGTTTTTACTTTTCTAAAAACTAGTGTTTGACCTAACTTATGTTTTTCTAATGCAAAAGTAGTTTTAAAAACAAGGCCAAACAGACCCTTAGTATGGTCTAGCCTCTTAGGCCCTGTTCTTTTGGACTTAAAGTCAGTTAACTAAAGTTCAGTTCATATCTTATAAGTTCAGTTCAGTTCATATCTTATAAGTTCAGTTCAGATTCTATAAGTTCGGTTCAGTTCAGATCCTATCAGTTCGATCCTATCAATTCAGATTCTATAAGATTCAGTTCAGTTTAAATCCTATAAGTTCATATGCTATAAATTCAGTTCAAAAAACTTATATACAGAGTATTATTTTTAATAATAACAATAAGAATAATAACAATAACAACAACAATAATAATAACAATAACAACAACAATAATAATAATAATAATAATAATAATAATAATAATAATAATAATAAGAAGAAGAAGAATAATAAGAAGAAGAAGAACAACAACAACAACAACAGATCCTATAAGTTCAGTTCAGTTCAGATCTAATAAGTTCAGTTCAGATCTTATAAGTTCAGTTCAGATCCTATAAATTCAGTTCAGATCAGATCAGATCCGTTTCAGTCCAAAAGAACAGGGCCTTAGCAATATTAGGATTGAGCACATGACTATATCCATAGCCCATACCCATTCTTTTCAAGTGCTTTTGTTAGGCCCACCAAACCAAGTAGCCAACCCACCGCTAAAAAGGGGTACACTACCGTGTGGGCTTACTAGACATCATGGTGGATAAAGCGTATTGTTTGTGACAAACTGAAGACGGATAGTGTCCCTCTTACAATAAGGTAAGTGAGGGAGAAATGGAGCACCTCATGGATAGTACAACTTGCATATTATAAAAGGGGCACTATTCATTTTCAACTTATAACGGATAAATGAAAATTTGTGCATGGTGGAAGGCTTGAAACTCTATTCTGGCTTAATCCTGTAGAGGGTCCTACGTTCATATGGAAACCAACCTTCATCATGGTGGAGTTATTTTGTATTTCTGTGGGTTAAATG
Source organism: Silene undulata (assembly GCA_036897945.1). NCBI lineage: Eukaryota > Viridiplantae > Streptophyta > Magnoliopsida > Caryophyllales > Caryophyllaceae > Silene > Silene undulata. Next base: position 6,301 of record JAYMSE010000083.1, on the reverse strand, counting down.
TCTTCATCTCACATTAACCATGGTTCAACTCTAGTTTATGACCGTTTGAAATCCCACTAAGCCCAGACACAGAACAAGATAGTAGTACACTGTACACTAGCTGATAGTAGAAGTCTTAAACAATTAAGCTCTATTTCCCTTGTTAACATAAACTATGGTTAAAAAACATTTTCTGTACTTTTAACAAAAATTATAAAAGTTAGATATTTATAATATACTCGTAAAAACGAATCAAACAAGATCCCACATGAATATAATTTCATTTACCTATTGAGAGAAAATTGAATTTGAATACTCGATTGTGAATAGTGTGCAAAATAGATAGTGATAGTGTGGAGTTGAATGGAAGGAGTATTAAATAGTATAGTTTTTGAACATTAAGATAAAGTTTTTGAATTCATTAATTTAAATATTAAACTCAAAAAATTACTCAAAAAATTACAATATAACTAAAAAAATATTATATAGAAGTTTAGAGAAAGTTAAATCTTTTGTAATACATCAGATGTATGATCTTTTTTTCGTCACCAGCTTGTGATGGAAAAATGTTGAACCTTTTATGATAAAATGTATTCCCTTAATTTGTCCCGGCCATTTGTTTGCCTATTCTATTTTGATAATGTCTTCGATTGTAATCTAATCCTCCACACTCAATTTAGTATACTTGGCATCCAATAATTGATTATCTCCTCTTTCCTTGTCTTTGTGCCAAAGCAAAAGACCGGGACGACGGGAGCAATCATTATCTGATAAATAGGAATTTGTGGACAATGATTCTTCCTGATAAAATAATCATACTCCTTTTTTTTTTCTTTATAATTTATAACCCGTCACAAAAGAAACAGACTTTATTTCAATTTTGCTGACAATTGCAAAATTAAGCTTGCCTTTAACCACTTAACACCAAACTATACACTATAAATTCCAAAAGAATTCTATTACTTATCTCATGCAATATTTTACATTTACGTTCGTAAATGGCTTCCCTATCTCCTTCAACCATCAATAATCTCACCATTCCCCTAAATCCTCAATTAATTTCCAATAATTTACGCCGGCGCTCGAAAAAATCAATAATTTCATGCAAAAAACACAACAATAACAATGAAAACCCTAATAAAACACCCATATTGGACCGGTGAAACATGCTCATTGGCCTCGGCGGATTATACGGGTCGACCCTAACATTAACCACCGAATCCCCGGTCAATGCGGAACCAATGGCTCCGGACGCGTACGCATGTACTCTAAGTCTCTAACCGATGCCCAATGGGAAAACTCGGTAGGCGACCATTATTGTCCACCAAAGTTCCCAGATACAATCAATCAGTTCAGTTTCAAGGATTACCCGAGCCCCGTATTAAAAATACGGCGCCTGGCTCACGTAGTATCGAAGGACCCGGAATTAGTGCACGACTATAATCGTGCTATAGGGATAATGCGTACGGGTCTTACGCCGTTCGACCCGCGTAACTTTTATCAATAGGCTAAAATACATTGTGCGTATTGCGACGCTGCGTATCCGCAACTTAATCATCGCGATAAACGACTCGAGGTGCATAATATCACATCTAATACTGATAATAATGTTTCCTTACATCCTTTTCTTTCTTTTGACTCAATTAGTTCACATCCGAATACAAATAGCATGTCATACACAAATTCAATAAATCCTCCTTCACAGTCAGATACTCTATTACTTCTACATCTACAGACCCTTATATTGATGTTCCAGTCCTACGAAAATCTGGGAGAATTCGTTAGCAGTCTGTCCATTTACAAGAGTTTGATTGCAAAGGTTTACCAAAATCTTTGATTCCTTCTACATAAACATCAACTGATGTTTCAGATCCCTCCTGTTCATTCTCTGCTTTGCATTCCACAGCATTATCTGATTATTCCCCTGAATACATTGCTTCTCTAAATTCAGTTATGGATGTTTATGAACCATCTTCCTATCATCAAGCTAAGACTGACCCCAAATGAATAGCAGCCATGGAAGCAGAATTGCAAGCTCTTGAGAAGAATAATACTTGGGTAATAACTCAATTACCAGCTGGGAAGAAGGCAATTGGAGCAAAATGGGTTTATAAAGTGAAATTTAAACCAGATGGTACGGTAGAGAGATATAAAGCATGTCTGGTTGCCAACGGATACAACCAAGAGGAAGGCTAACACTACAAACATACCTTCAGTCCAGTGGCAAAGTTCACCAGTGTTAGGGTTCTGATTGCTATAGCTGTTATGAAAGGATGGAGATTGCATCAACTTGATATTAACAACGCATTCCTACATGGATTCCTTGATGAGGATATTACGAAGACAACACTAGCACATCAAGCCCACACCTTTGATCCATTTACAACGGACTGATCTCCAGAATATCAGTCCCCATGATTTGCTTCCAACGGCTCTCCACAAATCAAGGCAAAATATATCTTTGCCCATTATAGTTTATAGTGTGAATATTTATTTTTCATGTTTGGAGCTCTCTCCTCTTCATATATATATATAGCATAGTTCTGTAATAATCCAAACACAATCAATACAACATATGATTCTTATACTCTACATTTATAATAGAGGAAGTATATATGGAGATTCCTCGAGGTTATAATAAAGCACATCATAATGAAGTTTGTTTGCTCAAAAGATCACTCTATGGTCTCAAACAAGCTTCAATACAATAGAATTTGGAGCTCACTAAGTTCCTCAAAGGATTGGGTTTCATTCAATCCAAAGAAGACTATTCTTTGTTCATCAAGAATGGAGTTGATGGTTCATATACTGCTATCATAGTCTATGTGGATGACCTGCTGGTTACTAGAAACAATGAGCAAGAGATTATGCAGGTTAAAGCTGCTCTTGATAAAGCTTTTACCATCAAAGATCTGGGAACTCTTAGATATTTTCTGGGTATTGAAGTAGCACGATCCAAAGCTGGTATAGTTCTGAATCAACGCAAATATATCACAAATATCCTTAAAGATACTCAAATGCAGAATTGCAAACCAGTTGTTTTTCCTTTACCCAGAGGATTAAAACTTTCCACAGATGAAGGAGAGTTACTTCAGAAACCTGAGGATTACAGGAGATTAATAGGACGGTTGCTCTATTTGAATTTGACGAGACCCGATCTCTCTTACTTAGTGCAGCACCTCAGTCAATTCCTCAGTGCTCCAAGATTGCCTCTTATGCAGGCAGTTCTTCACTTAGTTCAATATCTTAAGCATACTATCAATCTGGGGTTGTTCTATGCTGCTGATTCTATTCCTGAACTGAATGCCTTCTGTGATGCGGATTGGGGAACATGTGCTTTTATTAGTGGAATATCTCTTACTGGGTTCTGTCTCTTCCTTGGTTCTTCACTTATTTCCTGGAAAATGAAGAAGCAGAATACAGTGAGCAAGTCATCAGCAAAGGCAGAATATAGGAGTATGAGCCAGACTTCAAGCGAAATTGTATGGGTGAATAGTTTGCTGCAGAATTTTAACATCAGTGTTCCAAAACCCATTACTCTGTACTGTGATAATAAGGCTGCACAACACATTGCTGCCAATCTAGTATTCCATGAGAGAACAAAGCATTTAAAGCTTGATTGTCATTACATAAGAGAGAGGATAGCAGAAGGACTTATTCAAACAAAGCATATAGGCATTGCTTCTCAAATTGCTGATGTTCTTACAAAACCCCTTGGTGAGCAACAACACAAGTATTTTGTTCTCAAATTGGGACTTGTTGATTCTCCACCAAGTCCAACTTGAGGGGGGGCTATTGGAGATAGTACTACTGCTGCTGTGCAATGAACACCATGAGTCTATCATTGTGGATATGTATCTGACTCAGCATCGACTCAGCACTGACTCAGCATTGACCGAGAGTTGACTATTGTAACAGAATTCTGTTATGATAATAACAGAATTAGTTGAGCTAAGAAAATATCCTAGATATTTTCCAATGTACATAGTAGATAGTATAAATACTCTAGATTACACTCTTTGTAAATTATTTGATCATAATACAAATTCACACATTCAATTTACATCTTTTCTTCTTGCCTCTCTCGTTTACTCATTGTTAAATCTGAAGCTTTGCTGTGTTCATCAATGGAGTCTCTGATGAATTACTTCTTTTCAGTGGTACTTGTTCTTTTTTGAGAGGATTATGAGGAAGTTGATAAACAAGCCGTAATTCGCTTTGCCGTTTTAGAATTGGGATCATCCTGACGGTATGCGAATTCCGGAAATGTTTAAGGATGTTGATTCTCAGCTATATGATCCTAACAGGTATGAGCAATTGTGCATTGCTTTTTGGGTATATATATAATATACTCCCTAGTCCCGTGTCATTTGTTTACCTATATATTCTATTTAATTGTTTACCTTTTAAATTTGGGAATGCATCTAACGGGTAATTTCAAAGGGAGGTGCTAGGGCGACACCGGGTGTTACTGAGTTTCAGTAACATCCTAATAAAAAAATAGCAAAAAAATAAAAATTTAAGAAATAGTTTCGTTTTTGCGCCAATATCGCAGGGATGACAAATTTTGGCCCAACCGGTCCGGTCCAGTCTAGAAACCGGAATTTTTCCGGTCCGGTCCAGGTCTCGATTTTTTGTCTGTTCCAATTTCAAATTTTCCTTAAAAACATTTTTTTAAATTCATGGTACAACATTTTAAATGATTTATAAGAAAACAAAAGTACAAATCCCATTTTAAATAGATGGTGATATTTAAAAGTTTTTCACAAAATCCCCTATATACTAAAAGAATAACACTTCTCCAAATTATCCTGCTCATTTTTCCTGCCTAAGTATTTCATATAATAAAATAAATCAAGTTGCTGTAGATATCAATATGCAATATGTCAGCTATTTTATTTCACAATATTTACCCCTCAATTATTCTATACCACAAATAAGTATTTTCTTATTTTTTACACTAATGCAATCCTCTATGAGTATTTACAAAGAGAATAAAGATCCTCAAAAAAAAAAAATTCCCTCCAAAATGCTCCAACTAAAATATGAAAATAAAATATATTTTCTTTCATTAATAAACTAATCTTTTATTAATTAAAAAACTAACAATATTTCCATCAACCTATAATATTTTCATGATTAAACATTAAAATTTAACCTTTTAAATAAAATGAAATAAAATTGGTATAAATAAAACTATAACTATGCATAATCATAAACTGTTATTATTAACTTCGTGACAAAAAAAATTTATGAAAAGAATTTAAGAAAATTTATAAAAATGAAATATGAAAATTAGTGAGATATTACTAAATTAATTTTTTTTTTCAATGAGGGGGAAATATGAAAATTAGTGAGATATTAATTTAAAATCTATAAGTAATACTGTAAAAAGTAAAAAAGTCTATATATAGCGCGTAATACGCGGGATCTATAGTAGTTGATTATGAATCGAATAAACATCCATTTACCAGCGATAATCAAGACTAAGAGTAAGATTATTGGTAGTTTTGAGACAATATTTTGGTAAGTCTTGATACAAGACTCACTCAAAACTACCAATAATCTATCAAAGTCATAACAAAGTCTTAAGTTGAATTTTGGAAATCCAAGCCTCAACTTAAGACTTTGGGTGAGTCTTGACCCCACATTCAAGAAAAATTATTCAATGAATGTATCCCATGTGTTGTTTCTTTTTTGTAAGAAAAAAGAAGTGATGAGATGAGTCTGAGAGATAATGTATAAAGTCTGAGATGGGTCTGAGGTGAGTCTGAATAATAAATAAAAAATAAAAGTTAGTGGAAAGCTGATGTAGTAGAGTCTTAAGACTTGGAAGAGTTTTGCTGATAATCTTACCCTAAAAATAAATTGTATAACAGCAAGGCTTAATAGTGTAATCGTGATTATATCATCGAAAATAAAAAATAGTTAGCATATGACTTAAATGTACACGCCATTCATATGGCTAAATTCGTCCAGTCTTCCAACCATAACATATAGTCACGTTTATATGAAACGTCGTTCAAACCCAAAATCTTCTATATAAAATTTTGTCTTAACCAAATTTGAGCCGTGATTCTAATTTTTCTCGATCAACCAAAAAAATGCACAAGAAATCGATATTTGATCTATCATTGATTAAAATACGACATATGTGACACCCCGCTATTTAGGACACCAAAATATAACACAAAAGAGAATATATGCAGCGGAAATACGAGTTTTTCAAAACTTTTAGGAGTCCAAAGTGAAGAGTCATCATCATAAATAAAATGCGAAGTAGACGAAATAGATAAGTTATACAAAACGGAAAAATAAAGAG
>JAYMSE010000082.1:0-15754 GCA_036897945.1 Silene undulata | reverse complement strand
ACTGTAAGTTTTCTAAAGAATACAATATCTTACTGACTCTACTACGGAAGAGAGGGCATAAACAACAGTTGGTAACCTTTAAGCATCTCTTAGAGACAGAAAAAAAGAGCTTTTTAATGAAGTATCTCTTCTTTTTAATTGACGATAATAGAATTAAAGGCTTGTTTCTACTACTCTAGTTCAGCGGAAAGCACAAAGTAAGCTGGAAACAATTCCGAGTTGAGGAGTCGCTAGTGTATAAGATTCAGGAAAAACTACTTACTTTACCTAATATAGATCATCTATTAAGAGTCTTCCAACGACTTAGAACTACTCGTCGTAGCTTCTAGATCTACCAGTACGAACTTCAAAAGCCTTGGCTTATTCTACTATATAATCCTATTGACCCTTTATTCTAGTATGATATAGAAGAAGGTGCACATTCTAACTATGAACTATGGCTCCCATAGAACGTAATAGAATTCTTCTACTGGCCATCAAAGTTATTATAATTAGTAGCTTTTAGATAACAACTAGTTAAAGGAGCAAGATAGCAGGTAGTTATCAGGGAACAATACAATGAGTTCAAAGAGCAAGTAAACAACCAAGGTTACATCTAATACAACTTATAGTAGAGAAAGATCCTGCTACCAAAGGATAGCCCTAATACAGATAGAACATAAATTATCAGTACCTTTTTTCTTTAGGCGATCGAAGAATAGTATCAAAATCAGACTAGTGGGAAAAAGGTGGAAAAGATCCTTCTGTTGTCTCTGATTCTACTGTATATGTAGTAATGGATGCTTCCGTTTATTTCCTTGGAAATGTAGAAGTTCAGAGTTGGCGGTTCATCCAATAAATGAAAGGGAAGCTATTAATGGAGCGAATGCTGGGGCTATGTCTTTTCTTTTGAACTAGAGCTGACTATGGTGTTGTAGGAAGATTCGTCTTTGTATTTCCCCAGGGATCCGCAAGTCTTTCTTCTATATCCGTTGAAGACCCACTTCCGACTGACTGATCCCTCCCACTCTTATGCTATAGAAAGCTTTAACTGTTATAGCCGAGGCCTATTGATCTTCCGTGTGTATTTAGAGACTCGCTTATCTTTTTATACGGAGGAATCCGGGGCATACGCGGCTTAAGTACTCCCACTACTGTTGAACTGAAAGACAGGTAACTCGCTACTGCAGAAGCATAAAGGTCAGTAGGAAAGAAAACATGAAACTTTAAGACACTTAAAGTTAAATCCCATGAGACAGTTCGAGAGAAACCCCCAGAACCGGAGAGCCCGGGAAGAGAAGAAAGAAAGGAAATGCACATGACTTACTTACTACATAATATATGTACTAGGGCCAACTCCGTTAATAGATGCAGCGTCTCAGCCGTTAGTAGAAGTAGTAGAAGGTTGGTTAATATCTCAGACATCGGTTAAATACATTAAAGCATCCCTTAGACTCTCTTTCTTCTTTGAGTAGAATACACCAAAACCCAAAAAGGGACGTATACAATAAGATTGCATCTCTTACAATATTTTCTTACAATATTTCTTCTTTATTTAGAGTCTCACCGTCTCATGGGAATAAACCTCCTAGATAACTTGTTGTCGGTCGTTGGTATGCTTCCATAAGGTACTAGACCTCCTTGTTAGAGATTCCTTTTTTTGCAGTTGGAAGGATTCACTACCTTTGTCCTTCTAAACATCTGACACAGCTTCTTATATACCTTAGATTAAGAGACCTAATCAGATAGTAGAGTTATACAGGCTTTTGAAGTTCACGTCGATGCCTCCGCCGTAGCTGTTCTTGTAGAGGGTGCCCCCTGAAATGTATTAAGTATCTATATTGGGAACGGTAGTAGCATGTCGTCGCCTCGAATTCCATGGTAAGATAGAGAGCCCTTATTATTCTGATAGATAGGAAAAGGGCAATGCCACAAGTCTTATCTCAAGTTTACACTCAATTTCATTTCGCGTCTTATTATAAGAATGTGAAAGTCGTAGCTGGTTTATGTTTTTTCCGGACGACTAAGGAAGCTATCGACTATAGGAAAAGGAAAGCTTTGAAGTCTTCTCTTGCTTTATTCAAGTATTACAAGAATTTCTCTTAGATAGGCGGATCTCAGTAGAAATGACATATATAAAAAAAATTAAGTATCGATGCGGGGAGCTCATAAAAGTGAAAAAGTAGTAGAATGATACCCAACTCCCTTCTGATGTAAAAGGGCTCCTAGGTAAACCGGCTCAAGAATCTAATTCAAGAATCTAGTACGGCTTACTTCTTTTACTATAGAAATAATATAATGCCTTATGATGTCCTTATACTAATGTAACACTAAGATTTCTAAAGTTAAGGCGTAGGAATTACTTTCTCGAACAAGAGGCTTAGTTATTAAAAGCTTTCCTATAAGAGACTAATAAAATGAATTTTTGGTAAAGTGGTCTACCTCCTTTGCTTTGCTTTAATAGAACCTATTCGGTTCAACGAACAATGAAGGGCAAACCTGCCAGGCTCCTTAGCGAGAGAAAGATTCGACTATTAACGGGGGAACGGGATCGACTCTATCACTTTTCATACCTTTTTAAAGATTTTTAAGTAGAAAATTACCGCATTCTTTGAAATTCTATCATGGAAAATTCCTATTCACTTGTGAAAATGACTTTAAAGCGAAAATCACCGCTTTCATTGAAAAAAGATTTAAATTTAAAAATTCTATTAGTGAAATGAGTCAAATGACGAAAATTCCCGGGTTCTTTAAAAATCTCATGTCAAAAAGTCTGTTTATTAAGGAAAAAGCCGGTTAAACAAAAAAAGACCGCTTTCTTTGAAAAAGTATCAATAAAAAAAAGCAATCTCCTTCCTGAAAAGCGTGAAAAAAAAAATTACCCATGGCTCCTTTCTTCTATATCACAAGACAAGAATAGAATTAAATCCGCGTGCTTTGGACAAAGCTCATACCTATATTGAATCACATGCGCTGGGCGGCTATCGAAAACTCTCTGATCACCTCTAGTTTGAGAAGGGTGGCTCAGAAAGACAGAAAGAGAAAGAAAAGTAAGGCTCTATCTGCACTGAACTGATAGGATTTTCGTCATATGAGAGATTAAGCTTGATTCCTAGGCTGGCTGACTGAGACTCCTTTGGATAGTCCTCTTAGCCGGATGTTCAAACTGACTAGTCTACCGGTGGCGCTTTCCTTAGAAAAAAAGAGAGAGAAGCAAAGCTGTTCACCCCTTATCCCTGGAATAGAAGGCTCATTCCTTTTTTGAATTATATAATATAGAAGTCTAGGAAGGGATCCTACTTAGTAGGAATAGTATACGAGTAGCTTATTAACAGAAGGAGCTAGACTAAGAAAACTTCTTGTAGGAGGGGCAGAACTTACTAGTAAGTGTGAACCTTTTCTATCAATAAGGTGCTGTGATCATAAGCAGTTCAAGTGAGAGTACGCCCATATACATATCGTTTTAACTTTTCAGAATTAGCTGTCTAATGTCGGAACCGAAAGAGCACTTAACATTGTTCCTGGAAGCTACCTTAGATCTTCAAAGCCAAAGACCAAAGATGAAGACCCTCTAAAATGCCGGAAAGAGGATGGAGCTTGGGACCACTACTATATGAGATGAATTCTCTTCTTCAATGTGCAAATAAAAAAAGGAGGAAAACCGCGTATCTTCCAGGCAGCGGTTCCCCGGTGAGATATGAACCAACCCATTTAGGCTAAAGTCTAAATCTTTTAGAGCCGCCACGTATCTGCTCTCTGCTTTGGTCCTCGTGCTGGATGAGCGAGCCTTTGGATTGAAGCAGTAACTTGAAAAAGAAAAAATCTATAATTAGAAGAAATGCTCTTTTTGATAACGATTGAGAAGTACAATTACGCTTCAGGATGTGTCGCGAGTGCATACTTACTTGAGACACCGGATTGCGTAAGAAAAGCAGCCTATTTCGTGTCCAGATTAAGAAAAGCAAGCAGAGATTGTAAACTAAGGAACTTCCTTGCTTGATTACATTAAGATTACAATGTGAAAGAAGCAAAATTCACTCAAGTCGTCCGCTTTCTTATCCTGTGCCTTTTAATTTATCTCATTCACACTCACTCAGTGGCAGAAAACAAGTTCTTTGTACTGCATGCAGCCTAGCCACACCTGCTTGCTCCAAACTTTGACCTTTACCCTGTCTTTATCTTGACCAATGCAATGGCTCGACTATCATTATTGAATGATGTGGGACTCTTTGTACCCAACCTAAAGAGATTTTAATCTGACTCGAAACTTTCTTACACGCCAGATGGTATAGTGAAAAAGACTTCCATGTCTGATGATGATATCCTACTTGCTCGTTGCTCGCGCGAAAGCATCCCCGAATTGAAGAGTATGTTCTTCGGCAAAGCAAAGGATAGACGAGAAGCTTTTTGATATTTCACCCCAGAAGAGGGTCCTTGCCCACCTTTTAATTTATATCACGGATGGAACGAGTGTGTTGGCGAGTAAAGTTCGAAGCTTGGATGATGCTGTCAATCGGATTTGGTACTAGATTGTCCCCAACTGCTCCCTTTGAATGAAATCCCGCCTTGGTAAATAAAGGAAAAAAACGAGAGACGTGCCACAATTACATACATTAAGTACACAGGTGCGTTTCAAAAGTATTGCGTATAGAAAGAGAATTCTTCCTAAATACCGCAAATATACAAAAGGGAATAGGTTTGCTCAGCCGATTAAAGAAAATTAAATAAAACAGGGCAAAGCAATATCTTTTATGCAATCGCTAAGAGCTCGTTTATAGTCTAATTGATTGAAACGAGCTCATCTCAAGGCTTTACTATTATATTCAAGAAGGCACTACTGAACCAGAAGTCATGATCTTTCCGCTGTCTTAGTCAAAGGCGAAAGAAATAGGAATCCCGGTCAGCGCTCCGTTGCTTGGAATTTCGAAGGGGCTCACTTACCCGCCTCAGAAGCTACGTAAGGTCAGCCCGTGGAAGTGGACATTGCACTTTGAGAGATGTAAGGGGCATGTATTACACGCGCAAAATCTGAGAAAAATACCACATAAAGACTCTACCGGTCAAAAATCCGTTTATGACCATGACGTTGCAAGTAAAGGTTTTTTCTCATGGATCCTATATCAAAAAGGTCTTAAAATTCTAAAATAATAATGGAAAAAGCAACTCTCGTAACAATTAAGAGATCCTTTCCGGGGACTCGCTTGGATGACCAATTGGGCTAATCGCCCATCACTCTTGAATATGATTACACTTTGAAACTTAATGATCAGAGTACATTAATCTCGAGACTCTTCTGCTTGAGGAGGCATCAGTAGAAGTTGGTCTTGTGATCTAGGACCCTCGTGTAACTTATGTAATGAGTCTGTTCTTGGGATCATATGCATGGGTCACAAAGAAAGATCATAAGATAGAGGCTTAAATCTGGCATGAAGTAGATCGGAATGAAAGGAAATGAACTCATTAAGAGTCAGCCTTCTCTAACCTTGCTAATTTAGTATAAGTAAAGGAATCAAACTACCGATTGAACTCAGTTGGCTCCTGGGTGTCAGCCTTCTCGCTAACTCGTCACTAAACGGTAGAGCGGCAGGTAGGAGCTGCTTTAGATTTCAGATTCAGCACAAAAAATAGAATTAGAGAGCATTCTTCTCACTACTGAAGAAAAGAAAACTCATAGTCAATCTTAGGTGAGCCTTCAATTCATTACTAAAGCGATGGATGAATTCTGCCTTTGGGGTGAGTGAATGGAATTGGTAAGCGAAGAGTCCGGATCTTCGGGTCGGAAAAGAGTCGCTGTGTCGGCTCGTGAGGGTGTTCGCATAAAGAAAGGCGCGATATCGAACGATGACAATCAGGAGGCCGGGCTTGACTTAATGAGTTCTCCATGAGGATGCGTGGAGTATTTTCCAATAAAGCCAGCCAAGTCAAGTCCGAAGACAAAGGTCAGTTGAGCAGCTTCCTCATAGCAGCATGGAGATGCCTCAAGCCCAAGGTGGTGTGATGGAGCTAAGAAGTCAATCTCGGAAAGGGAACTCCCATAAAAGAAAGCATAATCTTCGAATTGATATGAAATCACAAAAGAAATTACAAACTGGAATACCTTTTCTTTCTTGAAATTAAGAATTTTATTTCGAAATAGCTTATAATATTAGATAGAAGAAGGGTGCTCAAGTCTGCTCTTAATCTTTTTCTCATCTCTCTTTCTTTTAACAGTACGTTAACAGCTTATAATCGTGGGAGTAGGCCGAGCCGACTCTGCGAAGTTGATCACATAGGCCGATCCGCGACCGACAGCTTTGGTTCAATGGACAGGATAGAAAGACGAGCATAAGATTTAGAAAAGAAGTTACGTACGACAACTCTTTTTTTTTATTCTGGTTTTAAGTCTAAAACCATTCCAACCTTCATGTACTTGAAGTCTTCTTGAGCAAAGTCACTCATAATCAGCTCTGAATAGGGGCTCGAAAGTCTCGTTCGGGGATAGAAAAGCCTCCACTTTGATGCTAATTTCAAAAGAGCGAATTGAAATCAAACTTTTCTTGCATTAATTCGCAAATTATGAGTTGCCCATAGAAAGTAAAGTGAAGTGCCGACCGAATTAAAAATCCGATGGGCGTTAATCTCAAAGCTTTCAGACAGGTACTGCATGGCCCGGGCGAGAGTGAAAGTCGCCAAAGAGTGATTGAATCAGAGAGGTTGGCATTGGAAAGTGCGCTTTTGATGAGCTCAATAATAGGGCCGACTTAGCTCGCCAGAAGTACCAAGGTTCGGATCGTGCTCCTTAAGTTCAGATTATGTCGACACAAATGAACGAGCCCAGAGAAGAGAGTAGGCTCCGATCTTTATTTTCTTCATAACCCTACTATAATAAAAAATAGAAAAGGATCAAAGGCAGGTCAAAGATGAGGGGGGGTCACTAACACGGTTGTGCTTACTAAAGAAAAAAAATCATCAGTGGCACGGCGTTACACAAAAACAAAAGGAGATTCCAATATCAATACATAGGTTTAACCTACGGCATATAGATAAGCGCCTTTTTCCCTTTCTTTGCATGTCCTACTAGTCTAGTAATAGCTGGGTCTTCCTCTCTTTTTCTTACTTAATTCTAAGTACGTGGGCTAATACCCACTAGTAAGTAGGCGGATACAACAGACATTTTTTATCAAAGGTAGCCGCGGCGCGAGATTGCTCGGTTGCTTGACAGGAATATTTTTTTGTCCCTTAGAAAGAACCTGTGGTTACACCTGTGCCTCTCCCAGAGAAAGCGATATGGGAGAACGGGGATGGGGAATCGTCCTGGGAATAAACCTAAAGTATCGCGCATTAGCCTTATAAATTAAATACCTCTACTGTAGCAGCAGACTCGCCTCCTCTATCTAAGTAAAAGAAAGGTAATCCCGTATCTCATAATAAGACCCACGTCCGTTAAATAGAGGATTTACTTTTCTTTCTTATTATGACGATTAGTGAGCAATGCATGTAAGGATAGCTGCTTTCCAACCTTAATAAAAAATAATAATGGCTTGAGTTTGAGCTAGAGTAGAGTCGGGCTAGCCCGCTTCTCTTATCTTATATAAGCAAGCGAATTCAAATACAGAAGATGATTTGCCTGATGAAAGCAGGGGAATCGGTCCGATATTAAGAAGCGACCTCTTAAGTACCAGGCTTCCGATTCTATGAATTTGATGCCCTATCTGAACGTTCGTAACTTTTTTTATCAATCTCGTTAGCAATCTCTGCTGTTCTTAAATCTTTTTGTGATTCCACCTACTTCAAATTAAAATCGTATGATTTCCCATCTCTCTCTATAAAGCTTGGTTTTAAGATCCTGAAGTTTTCCTTGTGAACTAGGAAGATATAATTTCCCTTCTATAAGTGCTGCTTTTTCCTTTCGAGAATGAGAATGCTTCCCGCTCAGGACGCTTCTAATCCCCTCTGGCCGAAGAGGAATTCTCCTAAACCTATCGCGCGTTTGGAAAATCGGACAGCGACCTTGTAACCCCACTTCTTAAAGTCGTTAGCAATTATCTTCCTTCTTTCTCAAAAGTGATTGCTTTTATACATGTCCATCTCAAAGAGAAAGATAGAAAGCCGCACACACATTGTATAACTACTGAAAAAAATGGACACGAAACCTCCACAAGATGATCCCTTAAAAGAAAAGGTAGTAAAGCGGATTATCAGTATTTAACGGGAAAATAAAAGAAGGTATGATCTCGATCACAAGGTGTGTGGCAACCGGCAAGGGCGGGTTTGCGTTTTCGCTGTTTACATAGGCTTTGGCGCCTCTTTCTGAGCAAGCGGGATTTTCTACTGTGTACATCCATCCCTAATCTATTAAAGCTTTTTACTTTGCTTTTGCCTCGAAATCCTTTGAAAGGAGCATTTTTAAAGAACTTGGTGTTTTTGGACATTAATTCGCCAAACGGGGGCAATAAATGATGAAAAAGCATACCTTCTCAGGTCATGAACCCGCGCTTCAGGGGCTACTCCTGCTCGTTCCTCTTTGATTAGCTCTATTTTTAGGTAGGCAGCTGGCTGCATTGGTCTCATTTGGGAGCAACATTGAATAGCCTTTTTTCTTTGGTTTTGGCAAAGATGGGAAGCCACCTTTGAGAAAGAAGGGTCAAGCGTAGTCATATAAAGTCTCAAACTTATGGCTGGCGGAATTAATCTCAGGAAGTATAGCCACTGTTGGGGTTACAATATAACCCCCTGTAACGTTTGCTCGGAAAATAAAATGAGAAGAATAATATAGTAATATAAGAAAGCTTTCTTTGATAAAAAAAAATTAAGCTCAAGAGAAAAAACTGCTGCACGAAGCACCGCTCCAAAAGGATGATGATGCTGCCCCCTATATTCTATAGGTGGTTGAAAGAAATGGCATGATCCCCTATTTTATGGTTATGAACGGCTACGGCGAGAAATGTCCTGTTGATAAATACGAAATGGAATTAACTCGCTTTTTGAATAAAAGAATGGTAGAGCGCTGACTTCTACTTCTCTTGTTTAAGAATAGTCAGCTTTACTTTCTCATTCGAAGACTTCTTTTTTTGTCTGGAAAGGACAAGCTAACTTCGTAAGACCCAAACGCTAAAAAGTCTTTTATCATGAAGCAAAACGCCCTTTCGTGTTGTATTTGGAATCGGTCAAGCTTTATAAAGGCCTCGAGCGAGGATTACGGCCCGTAAAAAAAGAACCATTTCCCGGTGGATTATCTGGAAAAAAAATTCCTTGAAAACACAATCAAAAAAGATGTACGAAGTTATTCCCAAAAGCATACAAGAAAATGGGTAATTGTGAAAGTCTTCGCCGGACTTTACTTTTAATGAGCCCCCTTAATATTATATTAATAGGCATTTGCGCTTGTGAAAGGATAGGAATATACGGTCGGGGCATTTGCTAATCCAGATGCAGTGTAAGCTTTTGATAGCTAAGAACCGAGTCCTTCTTTATTTTAAAGATGATTTAACGCCTTTCCCATCTTTGTAAAAAGTTGAGTTATAAAGAATCTCTGCTCCTTTTCTTTTGAACAAGGCTTTTGCAATTGAAAAAAAAAAAAATTGTATAATATAGTATAATATAGAGTGCCCTCGTTTTGAGCATAACCCCCTAGTGATATTACCTAATTTATAGGGACATTAGCCAGAAAAAAGGAGGAAAAAATTATTAACCTCTCATTATATTAGAATACGGGTAATCTAACCTCTTATATAGGTGAGCCTTTTAATATGGATCAGATCGCAATGTTCGTCCTCAAATGTGACTAACAACTTCATAAAGAGGGCTATTTTGACTCCCTTTTCGTTGTCTGTTGACAATGGCACTCACTCATAACGGGATTGGTTCTAATGCGCAGAAATTTTTAGGGCTGTGCTCGAGTTAGGTCGATGTTCACAAGCGCTTAGTCCACTCATTTCATTAATGGAATTCTTCCACCAACAGT
This sequence comes from Silene undulata, assembly GCA_036897945.1. Taxonomy (NCBI): domain Eukaryota; kingdom Viridiplantae; phylum Streptophyta; class Magnoliopsida; order Caryophyllales; family Caryophyllaceae; genus Silene; species Silene undulata. The sequence continues at coordinate 5,832 of JAYMSE010000082.1, read as the reverse complement.
CGGCTCGTTATTATTATTAGAAAGCGCCCCCACTATCGCATCGAAACCTCCACCCTAAGTTTTCTCTTGGAATAGTGGTCGAGTAAGCTATAATCCTGCTTCGGACGTATGCGAAGCAAGTTTTCCGGGGAGAGTTGTGCTTGGTGCATTGAAACCCACAGACGGAAGGATAGGATTCTATGGATATTACCAATTGAGATTTCAACCGTACCAATCATTTGTAAGTCACATCTCAGTCGACAACTACAAAAGGAGCTGTTATCAGAAATGCTTTGCTGGCTTTACTTTTACGATGCTTTTCCTATATCTTTTTTTTTTTTCTAAAGAACTAGTTAGATAGTTTGGTCGGCTTGTAAGATTATTAACCTCAAGTACAACTCATATCTTTCTTTATTGCCTTGGCCAAAAGTGGAAAATCAATAAGGCTGGCCATGTAGTGGATCCATGGATCACCAAACTGTATCAGCCACGTTTTCATTTCGTTTTCATTTTTTCAAGATCGGACTTTTTTATTGTTATTTCAAAGGCAGAAGACGAACCGAGCCAAGAGGAGGGCGATATAATGTAAGATTTTAGGTGTATAAGTTAAGACCGAAGCCTATCACCACACCACATGGATCAGCTAAAGCCTCTTCTCCATGATCAGAATCTACTTCATAAGTTTCCTTTTTCAAAACTTCTTCTATTGCATTTTTTCCGTTCGTTGACTCTTCGACGTCTCTTTCCTTGACTTTAGACTTCTAGTTATACCAGTTATATATTGGCTTAGCCTACTACGTATATGTAGGCTGCGTCTGTCACCAGTAGTGGTAGGGATACTTTTCTCATTCGTCTGTAGCTCCCTGATCAGCCTAGTCTTTCTCCATAGATGCTACCCGCCTTATCGCCCCGATCCTCCTACGCTATTAAAGCCTCTTTGTTTGTTGGATTCTCCCTATTCTTGGCTTTTATACCTATTTCCAAATCTTTTTTTTGTTAGCCCTCAATCCCCCTTGCTTGCTTCAGTTCCTGCGTGACTGTGACACTCACTCGAATGTGACTTTTGAATAAAGACTTCATTCCCAAGGTGCATCCGTGGGCTTATATCTTAGTCTTTTTTTGATATCATGGGCACGGGAGATATAATCGGGGAGAGTTTCACTCGATAGCGCACGATCGTCCGAACACAAAGAGAGAAGTGTCCACAGGAGGGCTATCCCAAAAACAGAGTTGTCGTTCAACCGCGGACTTTTGATCACCAGCCAATTCTTTACTGCTAGGGCTATCTGTGAAGCAGCGGGAGTAGGGAGGAGTAACGTATGATTACCTGTGACTTGAACACCAGCTATGGGAACGGCGAGTATACCGGCGGCAACAGGCTCGCCCCTTAATTATATTATAAAACCAAGTTACGTCCACTCCACGTTTTACGCTACCTATTATATCATGCTTCGTCCTAGATGCTCGGGAAGAGAAGGAGGCTCAGAAAAGAAGTGAGGCAGGAAGGGCGACCCACCTCTAACCAATAAAAACTAAAACCTAAAGTGGTATACGAGAAGTTCCCAGAGAGAGGTCTAAGTCAAGACGAGATATGAGTAATACAAGTAGTAAAAATGCTTCTCCTTACTTAACAAAAGAAAAAAAACATTAGCAAGTCTAATTGCTGGTGTTCATCCGGAGTAGAAAACATAACAAAGCCTGGGTTCCTCTATAACAAAGGAAAATGAACCAGCTAACGTGACAGAACGAGCGAACTAAAGAGTGCATTGACGGGGGGGTCTTAGAATTTTTCGTTGAAAGGGATGGCGTGTTTGATTGGTCGGATGGGGCCGGCTCCACCTTTCTTATGGCTAAGGGTCGGAGGGGGAAAGGCTAAGGGCTTCGCGCCTTGATATGATATTTATGAGCGTCTATAATATAACGTGTGTTGGCACCTTGGGGACATAAGGAAGCAACTGCGCAAGTCAACTAATTTCATTATGATGTCTCAGATCGAACCTCTTAATTTAGATCAAATCGCCTATCGATTTTTTCCTTAGATCCTTAGGTAGGTAAAAGCATTTCATGAAATTCCGGATCGGCACACGAAGCACAGGCGTGGCATGTTGGCGATCGAAATGCACTAATTTCTTGTATTGTATAAAGGTTAAGCTTGGGCTTGACTTTATAAACACATGGCTGGCTTCTGTTTGAGGAGAGAGTCCTTTACCAACAAGAACCAATAAGATGGGGCGATGCCACCTTGAAACCAGGCCGTGTATACGTTGGTATAATATTACACTGGTAGGCAAGATTCCTTCTTTCTTTTATTTTTTAGTTAGAAAGGATATTCCCATTCTGTTGAAAAGACGTCCCGATAGTGGTACTTTCTGAAGGACATTGAATCTTACCCTTTCTGAGTCAGAAGGGAAAAAAGTCTGGTTGCGTCAGAAATCATTGGATGGATCACACAGCTTGAAAACGGAGATCGAAGATCTTATAGAAGGATAGATACGATGGTTGTAATTCTTCCCGGGTGTTCATCTTTTGTTGAAATATCGATATCCCGAAATTCCATGAGTCGACCATAGGAAGCAAGTGAGCTAAGGTGCTTCCGTGACTGATTGAAGATAAGAATCCAAAGGAAGAACGCTGTGCAATAAGAAATTTAATTTCGACTCAAGCTTGAAAAAGGTGTCGATTCAGAGGCAGGAGCCGATGCAATTGGGGAAATTCCTTCGATAGAAGATGAAAAAGCAGCTTTTGAATACGAGGGCAAGGTATAAAAGAAGCGTTGACTAATGACGGGTGCCGAAGAATGAGATCAACCCTTCTAAATCTAAATAAGGTGGCTTTGGTCTTCGATCGCACACATTTCTTATAAGTCTACATCTTAATAAAGCTTGCCATTAATCTCGAAAGATTTTACCAATTTAAAGAGAGAGTTTGACTTAGTAAAAGAGTAAACCAGCCCAATGACGACTCTAGTTTCATCAAGAAGCGCTTTTTTTCAATGAGCAAAAGTTTTCTCATCTCACTACGGCTTTGAATTGCTATTGACTGACATACAAGGGAGGAGTCGACGTGGAATGAACTAGTTATCCCTTGTATGTATGAAAATCATATAAATTGCGTTGGCATTTCAGCGTTCTCCTGTTTGTGGGCGGTATCTTCTACCTTGGTTATGTGAAGTGAGGCTTCCTTCTATTTATCTGACTTACCGTAAACTCTTTCTTAGCTTATATCTTATGATGGGGGACGGATGAAGTGATTGATCCGTATTATCTGTCCTTCCCAGTAAAAACTCCGAGCTGTTCTTTGTGCCTTTTCATATCATATGAGATGGCTCTGTCTTTAAAGAAGAGGCAGAAGGGGTGCCCTTTCATATGGGATAGATGACTTTCCCAATGATTATACTATATTATAAGATAGCTTTGGCTGGAACTTCCTAACGCTAAGCTTTCTGGTCTTTCCCGAGGTGGTACCCCCTTCCTAGGCTGGCTTCACGCTATGCTTATCTTTGAGACATTTTTTTTTCTTGCATATAAATATAATATATAAAAGGTCCAGTTTTCTATCGACATAGAAAGGAGTCGACTTGAACTCATGTGAAGCTTTTTTTCCTCAGGGGTTGGCTCTCGGCTTAAGCATGAGACTTCTTTTTAGAATATATGAACGAAGACTTGCAACAAGCATCTTTTTCTTGTCTCGTGCCTTTGGACATAGACTTTTGATTTATTTTCCCATGATGTTTAAACCTGACTCATCCGCTTGTGATAGAATCAAGTAAAGTTGATCGACGCAGAATGACATTTCATCTTTCGTTTGTGTTTGGTCGAAATATGACATACTTTTCTCTGCGAATTGTCCTCTCCCGGCATAGAAAAGACAAAGAAAGTTTCAGAGTTCTTTAACACAATACAATATAAGATACGGCCCTTGGCCGAGTCGAACGTAACACATATTTACCATAGTCTATTCACACACAAAGAGGAGGACTTGGGCAGCGAAATGGGACCTTTTAAAATCTAATCTTTCAGGAGTACCTACTGGGTCTTATCTTGCCAACGAAGCGCTCGTATAGGCCCTCGAAGGAAGAAGATTTCCAGCTTTGGTTGCTCGTGAGTTGAACAAAAAGCGTTGGGAAAGCAAGATCAACAAGCTAGGCTCGTTCCTTACGAAAGTAAAAGACTTGCCCGCATACTCTCCGACCCAATCACGGAATCGGACATAGCACCCCACGTTTTATGTGAAACGGCACGGTAAGGCGGGCCAGCAGGCTCGGCTCTCATTTAAATTTAAGGGTCTATTTCGTGGGCTATAAGACCTTTTTTTTTTAGTTCGGATGTCGACTCTATAGCCCGTTTTGATTAGGAAGGTTCGCCCCTTACCTCCTTACTAAAGAAAGCAAGAGCCTAGTTAGGGTTAGGGTGTTTACCCAAGAAGTAGAGAATTCGAAGAAGATTCCCCGATTTGAAACATCCGCATTAAGATGAGGCCTAGAAGTCCTCTCTAACCATCCTTGAAGGTGGGCAGAATTTTTTCAGATTGCTGTCTATAGCTTTGCTTACCTCTATGGTTAATTTTTTTAATGATCCGGTGGAATTGAGCTTATTGCCGAGTTGCTTATTCAGAGTTAACCTTTTCCAAGTAAGCTGGCGGGTTTGTTTCGTCCCACAACTCTAATAAGTATAAGTTCGGGATCAGTAGATCTTTTTAATTTAGAAGTGAGAAAGGTGAAACAGACTCGACTCACTATAGGGTGACCCGCAATTTGGATTAAAGTAGGGCGAACTACGTCAAGATCAAGAAAGTGCTCTTTCGTCTTAGCCACCTATTATTAAGGTTCAATCTCTTTATAATAGCTAGTAGCTTCTCAACAGAAGCCAGTCTTTCCTCTAAACTTACCAAACCAAAGTGCATGCCGAGAACAATCTTAGATTATATATTATAAGAATGCTTTCTTCTTTAGAATTATGTCGGAGTTTTACTACTTTTGGTGGTCGGACAGTACAGGTATTCAACCAGTATTCCTCGAAAAAAAAGCGTAAGAAAAATATATAGTGTAAGCGGTAGATACCGGAGGAGAGACTAATACATATAAGATGGATCCTCGTACCACAGAGCATAATGGCAGCACAGCTCTGGGATTGCGCGATTTAGAGAGGAATTCTTTGCCTTAGTAAAGTGGAGAATACCTGAAAAATTCATATGAACAGCTCTCGAATTGGTGAAGGCATCTTTGCCTCGATTATTTTTTGCCTTTTATTTGAATTTCTCTCTTTATTTTAAGTAAGGTATCGAAATTATTTAGGAATTAAGAGAGTCATCCCTAATTGCTCATCTCAGGCAAAACCGTCGTCGGTCTGAAAAAAGCCGCTTGCTCTCAAGATAGGCTAATAAGAAAAGTTTGAACTAAACCTCTTTGTGTTTTGATTTTGACCCAAGAATACCACTTTTGGCTAATTCATGTCGTTTTTTTCCTGGCTTCGGCGACAATTGCATCTCAAAATGAATGAGTCTACCTAATTTGAGAAGGAGGTAGCTTACCAGTGAATTTAACTTACTTTTCACACCCGACGAAGCTCTTGCAATAGACGAATTTCATTTCCCATCCCTTTGATTACGCTACAGAAAGTATACCGTTTTCTTTCGGGATGCTTCACAGATGATGAAGATTCAGTTGAAACGCCAGATCCAGTTTAACCCTTTGTGGTGACTTGGTGAGGAAGAGCTCATATCCTAATAAGACTGGCTCAGAATTTGATTCATGTATAGCTTCTGTTTGAGCATCGACTAATGCCAGGACTCTTTCCGCTAACTAAGTTAGATTCCTCTCATGTAAGTATGTAGCTAGTCTTATATATATAAAGT
>JAYMSE010000081.1:0-15816 GCA_036897945.1 Silene undulata | reverse complement strand
TTTTTAGATGCTTGTGTTGTTGTGGTGCAAGATCTGGTAAGATGATGAAAGCTCCTGGTACAGGTGGAAGACTCTTCATTCCTCGGGCAAGTTTCGAGATTAACCCTGCTGCTTATTTCCAGAATCTACGTGCTACACCTCTCCTATCTTAATAGGCTAAAACTGTCTTCAGTATTATGGGGCTGATTGTCTAAATATGAAGAGTAACAGACTAAATTAGTATGGTTTCTGATGTCTATTAAATGTAAATTTTATATTTGTCCTCTCTAGTTTTTTCATCTGTAAAGAGGAAATCTGTTGGTAATGCTATTTATGTGAAATATTTGGGTTTGAATGTTGAGAAGGAAATACACCTCTTTGAGCTTGGCACATTGCACTGCTGCAAACAGAGTCTGAACTTCAGATAGAGTTGCTGCAAAATCAAATGTGTATAGTCAAAAGTTATAGCAGAGAGATGTATTATTAATCGAAATCATAGGTCCAAATATTGTATTGTATTGTTAATATAATCATATAGGCAAATCCCATAAGTCTGAACATTGGATTGTGGATTCTAGGATAAACTACACAAAAAATGAGCAGTAAGTCCGGTAACACCAGCTTGTGTTAAACTTAAACAATAGTTATTGCATGAGACGGTCTTACACTTTGAGACGGCCTCATTGTGTAGAAAGACAACACATTTATATTAGCATTAAATGAGTTAATCTATGTTTATTTGACAGCAAAAATGACCTAGACCCTGAGACCCAGAGGGGGACATCTTAAGTTGCCCAGCTTGACAGTATAAACGGACGACACGGCATGGTTCAAACAACTGAAGGAGATTGCTCCAGCAGTCTAAAGGGATATCTCTCTCATTAGAATGAAATAAGTATCGCAGTCTCTCTAAAATTCAGCAATTTTTAAATACCGAAATCCAAATCTTACATCTTGCAGGCTCAGGCTCAGCATTTCCCATCCTTCACTTCTTCATCAGCTTATAATCTGGCATCTGCAAATCAGGAATGGTAAACATTCTGACGAAAAGGTCACCGATCACATCACCATGATTACGTACAAGTTACAACAGTCAGCTTAAATAATTCGTTGACAAGATCCACTTCTTGATTGTCTGTCATGTAAAGCCAATAATGTTTTAAGTATTATATTATTGTGTTAACTCAAGTTTTACCTACAAATTAAGCAGAGATGGATACTATCGTTGCCAGTGAGTTACAAGGTGGTGGCTTTGATCGGGAGAAAGAACGTAAGGCCTTTGACGAAACAAAGGCAGGGACTAAAGGACTGGCAGACTCTGGTATAAACATTCTACCTAAGATGTTCATTCAACCTTCCAATGAAAGGGTACAAAACTCTAGCATTCACGATACAAACCTGAGAGTTCCTGTTATTGATCTAACAGGACTCGACAATGATATTGATCGCGAAAAAGTAGTTCAGGAGGTCTTGTATGCATCACAGAAATGGGGATTCTTTCATGTTTTAAATCATGGGATCCCCATGGAGGTTCTAGATGGAATGATAGAGGGTATTAAGATGTTTCATGAGCAGGATTTAGAAGCTAAGGAAGAGTTTTATAGCAGAGGCAAGAAACAAGTAGAGTACAACAGTAATTATGATTGGAGGATGAAAGCTGCTATTTGGAGGGATACATTGGCTGTTAATTGTTCCTATATGGACCATCTTGACCCGAAATTATTACCACCCATATGCAGGTAACAATATCTAATGCTTTTACTTTGAAACAAGCAACAAATTAGTTTCTTTTGTTACCCATGGCTCTTATTGATCTAGTAACTATATGAATGATTTTTGAGATATTTACATGTTACCATGATGTTTTTTTTGGGTTTTTTAAGGTGTACCCCTTATTTTGAACAATGAAACGTGGCCAAGAGTTATAGCCAGTCAAAGTATTTTTTTGTTCAAAATGAGGAGTACACCTTAGAAAAACAAAAAATATAGGGATACCATGTAGAATATCCCATTAGGCATCAATTAAGAGTAGACATGTTATCCACAAGGAAAAGTGTGTGTTGTGCATCTAAGGGGGAAAATAAAGATTACTACAAAAAAAGACGCAATGTCTCGATTCTCATAGTTTTACGTACAATTACTAATATTAATATTTTTTATGATCCGTGAATTTTAACGGGCTTAAACTTAGTTTCTACAAAACAGAGGAAGACTGATACACAATAACACATACGAACAAAGCACACACACATCCCTTTTCGGAAATTCATTCGTTAAGAACTCCAGAATCAGTGTCCGTGGTGAATTGCATTAGGATAATGAGAATTGGCCGATAGGGCCACACGGCCAGTGCATAGCCTAGGCCCAAGTGAATAGGCATTGGTACTTACCTCCAGTTCATGACCAGTCTGGACATAACCTGAGGAACGTGATATGTCCTCCTAGGATGGTTTTACAAACTCATTCATCATCGATTGATCTCGTTTTTTTACACAGGAACGTGATATTAGACCATATTGACGAAGTTCTTAAGCTCGGCAACACCATACTCGAGTTACTGTCACTGGCACTTGGTCTAAAGCCCAATTGTCTGGAAGAAATGGAAGGTGACAAGGGATGGACCTGTGTGTACCACTACTACCCTCCATGTCCACAACCAGAGCTGGCATTAGGAACTGAAAAACATTCTGATTCCTCCTTCATTACCGTTCTTTTTCAAAATCAAATCGGCGGCCTCCAAGTTCTTCATGAGAATCAATGGGTTGATGTTCAGCCTATTCCTGGTGCCCTGATCATCAACATTGGGGACATTCTTCAGGTTTTGTCATACCATTCTCTTTTAACCTCAGCTAGATTACGTTTGTTTTCTCATCGGTTCTCAATGTAATACGATGTACATAAAGTGGACACACTCATTCACCACGCGAAACAATATCTACAAAAGAAAATTAAATAGTTGACGTGACAAATCAAAATGGAATACGTAAACAATCAAACGAAATGAGACAGAGATCTTACTAAACTAGACCTGAAGAAACTCAGATTTAATACCTAGTTTAGCAATGTTGCTGAATTAGTCGAGATTAACCCTTTTTCTCACTATCTATTCCATGTATGTTGCAGATGATATCTAATGACAAGCTCAAAAGTGTGTTGCATAGAGTAAGAGCCAATTGCGACGGTCCAAGGATTTCTGCAGCCTTCTTCTTCACAGGTCTAGCCACATCCCCAAAGAGTTATGCTCCAATCAGAGAGTTAATCTCAGAGGACAACCCACCAATCTACAAAGAATTCACAATTGGCGAGTTTATAGCAAATTACTTCTCTCGACCACTCTACGAAGACAGATACAAGCACTTCAGGATCAAAGACGGTGAACAAAACAAATAAAGGACAAGCATCATGTTGCTATCAACCTGAAATAATAAAAACTCACTAGTTCATAAGTATGTTCTGCAAAAAATAAGGAGTACACTATTTGCAATGCATATTTGTCTACATTTTCTATCCACTTTATGTCTCTCAAGGCTCCCATTGTATCCAGTTTATCAACTTCCTCCTTAGCTTCCCTAGCTATATTTGAAAAACTTCCTCCAAAAAGGTTATCAGAGGAACAAGCTAGGATTACACTCCCAACGGTTAGCGACTCACTGATATTTCGAGTTAACTTCTGCTATTATAACAATCTCAATTCACATAAAACTAATAAAAAAATTATACAAGGACACTCATTAAAACATTTCACGTCAAGTCCATCTACATAAGTTTTGTATCTTCTTTACTTATCTAAAAGTCAACCCAGCAATAATTTTAAAGGATGATTTCTATAATTTTAAAGGATGCTTTCTATATACAGCCCTGCAATAATGAGTTACAATCAACTCGATTGATACTTGACAATGGACTTTCATCTATCAAAATGACAGCATCAATGCTTAAGATAGAGAACAAAAAATGTTGGAAAAAAAAAATTGGTCGATAATGAATAAATAATGGTCATTAAACTCACACAGTCATGCCTCATAGCACATTACTTAGGAAAAAGTCTACGAAAATTGGTTGGCATAAACTTGGTATTTCATGATATTTTCCTAATAAAGAAGCTGGCTACAGAAAAGTTCCTTTTCTTGGTTTCTGACTTAATCCTGGTTAAAGAAGAATTGATTGGGCAAATTGTTATCTAAAGACAAGCTAATCCTGCTCATATAAAACATGGACCGCAATTTGAGTGGTAAAATCCAAAGAGATTATGATCGGGAGGCACAGCTCAAGGCTTTTGATAACACAAAGGCAGGGACTAAAGGATTGGTGGATTTGGGTATATTCACTCTTCCAGAGATATTCAAACGACCGCTCGACGAAGTATCAGGAAACTGTAGCATTCATGCTGACAACCTTCGAGTTCCCATGATAGACCTATCAGGACTCGAGAAGGATGAAAATCGCACAAGAATAGTTGAGGAGATCCAATATGCATCAGAGAAGTGGGGATTCTTTCAGGTTATTAACCATGGTATACCCTTGGATGTTTTGGACAACATGTTAAAGGGTGTTCAGATGTTTCATGAGCAGGATTCTGAAGTTAAAAAAGAGATTTACAGCCGAGACAGGAAACAGGTAGTGTACAACAGTAATTATGATCTTTACAAATCCAAAGCTGCTAATTGGAGGGATTCACTCATTATAAACCATTTCTATACAGGTCATCTTGACCCGGAAATGATACCACCAATCTGCAGGTAATTATGTTAATTTCTAATAAGATTATTTGGGTCCTGCACATTGTTGGACCAAAAAACGACATTGTCGAAAATATAAAAGACAAATTATTTCTTGTGTGGGTAGCGACCCCTCATCGCCTTCGTGGATCTTGATTACTACACTGATCATGGATGTTTTTACAGAGAATGTCAAAATTCAAATCTGTTTGCTCAAAATGATTATAAGAAAGCGATTGGATTCTAAATCTTTCATCAGATGCTTTTCTAGTTTATACTCTCTCAAATGTAGCCAATAAACCGGATTTGGCTTTTTTTATACTCACTTAAAAGTCAAATTTGAGCTGTTTGAGATGAAGGGAGGAACTGTTATCCTACGTCGCATGCACAAGTCTCAGATCTTCCTCATCTATATTTTGGTGTACAAATTTCGGATCAACAAGCTAAATTATTTATTTTTCCGCAGGGATGCAATACTAGATCATACCAAACATGTTCTCAAGCTAGGTAATATTCTACTGGAGCTATTGTCACTGGCACTTGGTCTAAGACCAGACTATCTAAAAGAAATGGAATGTAACAAAGGCTGGGCCTGTGTATGTCATTATTACCCTCCATGTCCACAACCCGAACTGGCATTAGGAACCGCTAAGCACTGTGATTCCTCATTCCTCACTGTACTTCTACAAGATCAAATTGGCGGACTCCAAGTTCTTTATGATAATCAATGGGTTGATGTTCAGCCTATTCCTGGAGCTTTGGTTATCAACATCGGAGATCTTCTACAGGTTCTGGTTTTGCTATATAACAAACTCTTGTTTAAGACTGTCTAACGTAAAGTGTTTTGTTAAACCAACTCCATCCACACTTAACGTCAGATAGTCTTACGTTACACTTGTTTTGTACAAGTATTTCTTAGCAATTTGGAATGCTACTAATTCCAAATCCTCGCTAATTGTGTCATGAATGTCACAGATGATATCTAATGAAAAATTCAAAAGTGTGTGGCATAGAGTGAGAGCCAATCACGTTGGCCCAAGGGTTTCTGCAGCCTTCTTTTTTTCTGGTGTTACGACCTCCCAAAAAATTTATGCTCCAATAAAAGACCTAATCTCAGAGGAAAACCCACCCATTTACAGAGAATTCACTATTGAAGAGTTTTTCATAAACTTCTTCTCTCGGTCTTTAGTTGAAGAGAGAAACAAGTACTTCATGATCAATTACAGTGAAGACAGAAATTGAGATGGTCTACATGCAAAGGAGAGTGGTGGTGGAGATTTTCGATGGACTACTGGCTGCCTACTGCTTGTTCTGTTGATTTTTTTTTTTTTGTGTTCCGCTCGTTCGACATGTAACATATTTATTTCAATTTAATTGTCCACTTTACAACTCCAAGGAGGTTCCATCCCAAAAAACAATTGGCAATGGGCGGAGTAGCCCCTTGGGTTATAAAGTAGATCACTCTTCTCTAATTCTTCAATATGGGAGACCAACATGTGATTCTTCACATTAAACAAACTAGCTCACTTTGTTAGTTCCACTTCTTTTCATTAATGATGTAGCTATGCTGTATGCAATATGTAGTGGTTCAAGTACGCTAATTATCCAGGTTATCTTCATGCCAAAAGAGGACTTCATTCAATATGAAGTGGTTCGAGTTGGTTATTGGTTTTATTTTCATGTCAATAAAGGAAGTTTATGCAATATGCAGTGGCTCAAATCGATTATCCAGTGTCTTTTCTTGCCTAAGAAAGGACTTTATGCAGAATGCAGCAGTAATATGAATATCACAGCTTACATACTTGGCGGAGATGGGAAGTCGGGGAGCCAGCCTCGCCTTGTACAAGCAACTACAGTACCCTCGAAATGCATACACCAAAACTGATCACCTGCACATAAACACATTACAAAAATAACATCATTTTGCATTTTCAAACTCGATTTTTCGGGCTAGACTGTTACAAAAGAAAACTTCATAACGAATATGTAACCGTCTTACAAATGACTAACTATCTACAAACAATAATTTCACACTATAATTTCATCACATAACTCGCGCCCTATCAACTTAATAGCTTTGATTACAGATATTAGAGTAATTGAACCATTAATAAAATCAGTTAATCAGTGTCCTAAATAAGGTAAATAGCTCGTCAATTGATTTGAATGGAACTTAAACTAGCAATTTGTAAAACAGAAAACCTTAAAGCCGCGATTGGTGGGAATTGCAGTCGTCGGAAGCATGGTGAAAATTTGGGTTTTTGATATTTGAATAATTGAACCATTAATACTGCCACGCCCCTCTTGGTAAAAAGGATGGCATAATTGCACTTGCTGAGGCTTTCCCCAATATTCCATCCCCATTTGCGAACATTTCCACCCTTAAACAGAACTTCCGAGCTGTGAGTTTATCATCAACACTAAGGGTATGTTTGGATAGCAAAAGTGGAGGGAAAGGGAGGGGAGGGGGAAGGAAGGAAGGGATTCAAGGGAAAGGGAGAGAAGGGAAAGGGAGGGAGAATGGGGTGTGGGTGTTTGGATACAATTTCCCTTCAAATCTTGCCTGAGAGATTTTGATTTGCCTTAGGCAAATTGAATCCTTTCAAATCCCTTCCCCTCCATTTCCCTCCACCCTCATTTGCTATCCAAACAAGGGATTTTAAATACTCTACTCTCCCTCCCTTTCTTTTCCCTTCAAATCCCTGGGTGTGTTTCGATAGCAAAAGTGGAGGGAAAGGGAGAAGAGGGGGAAGGAGGGAAGGGAAAGGGAGTGAAGGGAAGGGGACGGGGAATGGAGTGTGGTTGTTTGTATACAATATCCCTTTCCCTTCCCTCATTCCCCCTCCCCTCTCTTTCTCCACTTTTACTATCCAAACACACCCTAAATGAGTAATTTATCAAAAACAAAAACAGGTAAATTAAGGAAAGGCGCCACAAAACATGGTGTACTTTACTTGTATAGTTGTTTACTAGCCAAGACTAAAAGGGCAGCCCGGTGCACGATTGCGTCCCCGCTAGGCGAGAGTCCGGGGAAGGGTCCCACCACAAGGGTGTAATTGGGGCAAGCCTAAACTTTAGTTTTTGGTTGTATATACAACGACGTCACACTAACTAAGTTATCCTAAAGATGGCGGTCTGCCCTGGCCTGGCCTTGGCGGTTAAGGCATTAAAGCCTGCCCTTTGACCTAAACTTTTTGTCACCCAAGAAAAAAAACTAGAGAGCACCACATCACTTCACAAAGAAGTTTCCCATGTATAAATCTATTCTCATTTATCTGCATACAATAATTTCAAAAAATGATTACTATATATAGTCCCGCATTAACGAGATACAATCAACTCGGTTGAATCCTTGATACGGAGTATAACATAATCAAAATGGCCTTTCATCTATCAAAATGACAGCATCAATGCTTAAGATAGAGAACAAAAATGTTGAAAAAAATAAGTCAATAATGAACTTAATAACGATCATGCTCATGCGTAGGTACATGACGGAAAATTACTTGGGAAAAAGTCTACTAAATTAGGTTGGCATAAACTCAGTATTTCATGACATTTTCTAATAACAAGGTGCAAAAAATAGATACTTTTCTTGGTTTCTGACTTGATCCTGATCGAAGAAGAATTGATCGCGAAGGTGGTTTTCTAAAGACAAGCTAGTCCTGCTCATTAAAAAGATGGACACCAATGTGACCAGTGATATCCAACAAGGCTTTTGATAACACAAAGGCGGGGACTAAAGGATTGAATTGGTGGATTCGGGTATAGCCATTGTTCCAAAGATATTGTCAAGAAACCATCTCAGCCAAAAGCTTAAGCTGATGGTTGGAGTTCCAAGATCAATTTTATACTCTAACACGCCCCCTCACACGAATGCCCATTGGGCTTGAAGTGTGGATGCAACTACAGGCCCCTTGGATGTTTTGGATAACATGTTAAAGGGTGTTCAGATGTTTCATGAGCAGGATTCTGGAGTTAAAAAAAAAAGTTTTACAGCCGAGACAGGAAACAAGTAGTGTACAACAGTAACTATGATCTTTACAAATCCAAGGCTGCTAATTGGAGGGATTCACTCATTATAAACCATTTCTATACAGGTCATCTTGACTCAGAAATGATACCACCAATCTGCAGATAATGTTACTCCGTAATTTCTAATAAGATTGTAGGGGTCCTGCACATTGGTGGACCAAAAAAACGACATTGTCGAAAATATAAATGACAAATTTTAAGAATCCCCTGATATTTGATGATGAATTTATATGCTATGTTTTCTAATTTCAAAATGATTATAAGAAAGGGGTTAAATTATTAATGTCTTCAGGTGTTTTTCTAGTTTATACACTCTCAAATGCAGCCAATAAACCGAATTTGGCCTTATATCTACTCACTTAAAAGTCAACTTGGAGCTATTTGATTAAAATGAGGGAGTATAATCTAGGATTCGTTATCAGGGTTAGGCTCATAGGAAGGAGCTCGTATCCTAGATCACAGGTACAAGTCTTGGATCTTCCTCATCTATATTTTGATGGACAAATTTTGGATCAACTACCTAAGTTATTTGAATTTCCGCAGGGATGCGATACTAGATCACACCGACCATGTTCTGAAGCTAGGTAATATTCTACTGGAGCTATTGTCACTGTCACTTGGTCTAAGACCAGACTATCTAAAAGAAATGGAATGTGACAAGGGTTGGGCCTGTATATGTCACTACTACCCTCCAAGTCTACAACCCGAACTGGCGTTAGGAACTGCTAAGCAGTAAGCACTGTGATTCCTCTTTCCTCACTGTACTTCTACAAGATCAAATTGGCGGCCACCAAGTTCTTTATGATAATCAATGGGTTGATGTTCAGCCTATTCCTGGTGCTTTGGTTATCAACATTGGAGATCTTCTACAGGTTTTACTATATAATAAACTTTTGCGTAAGACTGTCTATCGATAAGTTTTTTGTTAAACTGACTCAGTTCCACCATTTTAACACAAAATTGTGAAAATGAGTATTGTTCGTCTTACAATAACTTAATGTCAAACTTTCAAACAGTTTTATACGAGACTTGTTTTGTATTCATAGCAATATTGCTAGATTACTTCTAAATCCTCGCTAATTGTGTCATGAATGTCACAGATGATATCTAATGACAAATTCAAAAGTGTGTGGCATAGAGTGAGAGCCAATCATGTTGGTCCAAGGGTTTCTGCAGCCTTCTTTTTTTCTGGTGTTACGACCTCCCAAAAAAATTATGCTCCAATAACAGACCAATCTCGGAGGAAAACCCACCCATTTACAGAGAATTCACTATTCAAGAGTTTTTCACAAAAAATTTCTCTGTCTCTAGTTGAAGACAGAAACAAGTACTTCATGATCGATTACAGCAAAGACAGAAATTGAAATGGTCTACCTGCAAAGGAGAGTGGTGACAGGGATTTTACTGACTACTGCCTACTGCTTGTTCAGTTGAATTTCTTTTCTGTTACAGTGTTGAAAAGTTTCCATATTTTTGTTCTGTACACGGTCGGTTGGCTCGCCCTACTTTGGCTTTTTATTATGACGGAATAAAACAAACTAGCTAACTTTGTCTATTGCACTTATTTTCATTGGGGATGTAGCTATGATGTATGCAATATGCAGTGGTTCAAGATTATTATCCAGGTTCTTTTCATGCCAAATAAACGACTGTGCAGTATGTAGCATAATATCACGACTTACATACTTGGTTGAGATGGGAAGTCGGGGGCCAGCCTCACCTTGTACGAGCAAATACAATACGCACAAAATGCATACACCAAAACCCGACCACCTGCAAGCAAAATATCTGACCATATATCATCAACTAAAACACGGCAGCACATTTCAAAGATAACATCTTACATTGTCAAACTCAACATTTCGGGCTAAAGTATTAATCCGTACAAAACAAAAGTCATAATGAATATGTGACCGTCTTACAAAGGACTAACTAATGACGAAAAGCCCAACTATTAATCTTCTCCGTCGTCTATCTACATAGAATAATTTCACACTATAATTCCGCAGATAATTCCCGCCATACCGAATTTAACATATATAGCATCAAAATTAATCTACTAAGATAAAATCAGATATTAGACCAATTGAACAACACATTCAAGTAATAATCCGTACTAGTATAAATTTCCAAGTTTTAATTACAGATATTAGACCAATTAAACAATAATAAAATCAGTTAAATCACTGTCATAAATAAGGTAAATACCTCACCCATTGATTTAAATTGCACTTGAAGCAGCAATTTGTTAGTCAGAAATCCTGATAGCGGCGAAACTGAACAATCGTAAACCCTAAATCCCTAATTCCCAAATTACCAACTTTGTAATCCACGTCCCCTTCAAAATCACCCATTTCAATTCCAACATAAACCCAGAAAACCCTAAAAATTCACGAGCTCGTTTTTATCAAATTTCACATGGTAACATTGTAATTCGACTGATTTAATGACGGATTGATTCATTATGACTTGATTCATTACAAAGTAGAAGGGAGGTCTCTTTAATATAGTGCCGGTATAAGCAATTTTGTTTCTATTACAACAAACTCAATAACCAACTGTAACTAACTTCCAACAAACTAATCAACAGTTCTCACGACCGTCTTTTCCGTGTTTTTTTTGGCAAAATAAATAACTATTTTTGATATGTAGCGGCCATTTTATGGCAAGTAAATGACCATTTTAAAGAAAAGATGGTCATAAAAAGTGGTTATTAATTATCAAAAAATGATCGCATTTTTCTTGTCACACTTAAAACAATCGTACAATAAAATTTGAAAAAACCAATATAGTTGTTCTCGAGCTTCTTCTCTCTAATTGGAAGGTGTATGATATAGCCCAAATGATTTTTGTAAAAGATGATATTGAGGCCAGAAAGAACTTTTGTAAACAAATCGACTGATCATCAGTTGGTAGATAAGACAAATTAATTAAATCGTAGCGTTTCTCTAACAAAGTGACAGTCCAAATTTCGAATTGGGTATTTTGTTCTTTCATGACAAATCAAGTTCTTTGCTATATGTATCATGTATTGTATAGCAACCTGCTATTTCAAGTACCTTAAACTTAATAAGCAACCTACTTAACCAAGCAACACAGCGGTAGTTCTTCTAAACGACATGTATTATGTCAATGCTGAACAAAGTAAACCGTTTGTTTCTTCTTTGATTTCCAAAAAGATCAACGTTTCCCATAAAAAGACTTAGAAACCACTAACTAATCCTCTACTCCTCTAGTCAGAGTATTCTTGCAAGGGGAAATTTAGTATGTCATTAAGGAAAATGACTTGAGAAAGATCATTGACAATATAGCTTAAAATATATAGAACATTCTTCCAATGTTATTCCCTTTGAGAAGTTATAGATTGACATAATTATTGTTAAGCAAATACAATGTCTAGTTTTGTATTGAATATATTCATTGTCACTAATTTTGTATAATCAGTAATCAGCAGGGTTATTAATTAATTTTCTGACTTAAAATATAAGTATAATGTAATGTAAAGGACAATTCACTAGTTTACAAATATCACAAATGAATTCTGTCATCAGTTTCTTAGCAATCTTCCTTTGTGTAGTGGTCATTCCTTTTTTAAGCTAACTTTAGGAAATAATTTATGTTACCTAAGTCTTTGATTTTGAAAGTAGTATTCTGAAACTCCTAACTTGCAATTTCTTCTCTATGATCTCTGATCCATCTAATATAATATCAACATAAACAGTCAGAAACACAACCTTCTCATTTGTTTTCTTTGAAAATAAGGAATAATCAGTCTGTCTAAAAACCTTTGACATTCTATTACCTTGATGCCTACTTAAAATTATATAAAGACTTTTTGTAATTTGCAAACTATATTATGCCTTGAACAACCAACGTGGCCCTGCTTTTATATAAATTTCCTTATCCAAATCCCCATACAAAAATTCATTGCTAATATCGAGTTGGATAATTTGTCATCCTTTCTTAACTACGCAGTTACTAAGCTTCCTATTTTTGTCATATTTACCACAAATGAGAAAATAAGTCTCCGTATAATCAATTTCCTCCTTCGTACCCCTTTATTACCAGTTTTACTTTATACCTCTGATGCCCGGTTCTTGTCGGACGCAAAATCTATTTATAAAAACCCAACTATAGTAGTATGATAGGGGTCGAACCACAAGGATGGCGGGATGTATACTTAATTCATCCCCTATATACTAAAAGATTAACAAAACTCCAATTTTTCCCGCTCAAGTTTCCCCCTGAATTATTCAGCTTCTAATAGTGGTCCCGACTCTTATTAATTAATCTCATTATTATCCTCTTTATATTTACATGCCATAAATAAATAAAATTTTTCTTAATATATATCTTTACTCAAAAAATCATCACTTAATGTTTAAATATTTATGCTTTGAGTGGATGTAAATATGTAATCATATAATATCATTCTTTTAAAAACAATATTGACAAAATAGTATTCACAGAAACACACAGATCTTATTCGGGGTAAAACTATTGAACCTTCTATTTTACAATTCATCATATGAGACACAACGATAGTATAGTTTCTCATTAAATTTCAAAATAAGTTAAATTATTGTAAATTAACTGTTATAAACTCTAATATCCTCTTCTAAAAAAGCCGTGCATTTGCACGGGAAAAATATTAGTATTAATCAATAACATTGCATGCATAAATGTGACGGTTAAATATATGTTGATATCACGATTTTAAATATATTTTGATATCACGAATTAAATGTTACCTAGTGCTACACGCCTACACGTGTTCGAGACCAATACTGATTGTATATAAAGAATTAATTAATTATACTCGTAATATTCTTGTATTTAATACGAAATTAATTTAAATTAATGAGTAACACTTGTTTCTTTTGAAATTAATTTAAAATTTAGAGCAAGAATAAAAAAGATTATATCACTTAACTTAGAAAATTAATAAAAGAATCTTTTGGAAGATATTAGCTTTAAATATAAATATTTGTTTCTTCTATATATTTAATTTTCTAATTTCGAAGAATAGGTATTCAATCTTCACCTCGATCATATATACAAACATGGTGGTAATTGAAATTGGGGATGGACAAGCACAAGAATCACATACAAGCATAATGGTACGAGTAATCGATGCTCGTAATCGAGCTCGACTAGATTGCGATTACTCGTGTTGCGTTCCTTGGGAAATCTGGTTCGAAATTCTATCAAGATTAAATATTAAACCCCTTTTCGTTTGTCAAGTTGTATGTAAGCTTTGGAGAGAAATTGTGTTCGATGTAACAAAAAATATCGAGCCTCTTCCATTATGTGGTCTCGTATTCAGAAAAGGTCTTGGCCCTCTTACCGATATTGATTCAGGAGTTTTATCTAACACGTACATTTGCTTAACAACGAAAGCGGCATTAGATCGTCGTGAATTGTGTATCGCTAGTGGCTACGACCAAGGTTTGATTGCGGAGTTAAAGTTCGACTTTGGTGCATTAGGCGCTGGCGATAACTTGTCAATTCCGGAGAGGAAGCCGACTTCATTAACGAGCCATAAAGGATTGTTGCTTGTAGACTATAATGACGGTACCTACGAGGTACATAATCCGGTGACTAAACAACTTATTACGGTACCCCAGTCGGAGTTGTTCGGACAGTATAAACCCGGCAAGTCAATACGAGATAGTCCTGGCATTATCGTTAACGTCTCAGATCGTTCCAGAATCGAGTGCTCATTTGTAATAGTGAGATTTTCTCGTAAATTTAATCGCATTGAGATGTACTATTCCGTGACAAAACGATGGAGTGTACTTACTGGATTACACAACGACGTCGTCAAAGGGGTAGTTTGGTCTTTGCATAATTACGTTGCCATGTATAAAGCTCAGACCCTTTCGCTTTATTTCTTGACGTCCACGAACCATGGCGTAGTTTCGAATTTCCGTAACCTTAGTGATCCAACAGCCGTCACGAGTTTTACCTTTCCTTTACCAAATTATCCTATGTTGGACGGGAACGATGTCATTCGGCAAAGAATCTGGGAAAGCGACGAAAACCTCCTTCTCTCGTATCATGATCCAACGGGACTTAAACTTTGGAAGACGGGTTCCAAAAGCCTCGACGACTCTTGGGAATGGGACCTGCAATTTGAAATCAGTAAGTTAGAGCCGTTAAGGAATGTGGCTGGGTCGGGGAGGGAAGAAATTGTGAAATTGCTTAAAGCGGGTGGTGTACTGAAACCGATAGCATTCCATCCTTATGATCCGATAGTATACGCTCTCGTGAAGAACAAATTTTTAGGTTACCATATAATGAATGACAGTTTAGTCGATATTGTTGAGATTGACGAAGTTGATTTCTTCAAGGATAAGACTCCGACCATTGGGTACCCGTTCATCCCTTGCATTACCTCTTTCCATGACGGCGATCTCAATAACCGGGTAAATGAGGCTGATGCCGGTTACCGGGACAATTAATATTACTCCGTAATAGTTAATCTCTTTGGCAAAGTTAATCATAAGAAGTGGTGTGTCTATTAGTCTACGTCACTGTAAGGTTAGAAATCAGTTGTGAGTTATTAATCTTGGATAATTGTATATGTTTAATCGCCAATTGTTTATGCTTGATTTTAAAATTCCACGTTCAGCTTTCTGAAGTAGGACAAAAGCAGAATACATTAAAAAAAAGTAAAATATTTATTTTATATACTCATGTGTGTTATATTTGACCCGTTTTAAGCTTAAAACGGATTAAATAATATCATCAGCATCATGATAAACAGATCATAATTGATATGGTAGCCTGTATTATAATTAAATAATGGTAAAAAACATTAAGAAGGCGTGCTTATTGTCACAGTCTAGTCCAGTGTAAAATTTTGTGGCGGAAAACAGAACAAAGTACTTGTTCTCTTAGTAGTACAGATCCCGCGCCATCGCGCGGTATATAGAGTTTTTATTTTTTTAGTGTATTGAATTTGCACACCATAAATATTTAATATTTCTTTCTTTTGTATTTTGATATGAAACAAAAAATTTGAAATGGAAAACTAATCAAAGAGAATTAAGTTAAGGTGTGATTTTTTTTAAATGAATTT
>JAYMSE010000080.1:0-16151 GCA_036897945.1 Silene undulata | reverse complement strand
TATTCGAGGGTTTTAAAATGTTTGGCCAATTAATAAGCTAATTTTAGTGTTTGGTAAACCTGTCAATTACCAAACACTCAAATAAATTGTGTTAAATTAATGTTCGTCAAACCATGTTATTTATAATCTGCTTCTACAGTATTTGGGTTTGTATTGACATTATTTTCTTTTTCTTTTTAGACTAAATAAAAGTGTCAAAAACCATATATTTGATTTTGTTTTTGCTCAATCCAGATCCAATACGGTTTTAAGAAATCGTATCAGGTATACGAAAAATCGAATAATGAAATTTATTAAAGGTTCCACATTACAAATTCCCATTTGTATCGGACAAATTTCATTACATGCTTGTGAGACCTGTAGGCAAGGGGAGAGGAGTTGTAACTTGTGAAAGGTTAAAAACTGAGCGAGATTAATTGATGTTATAGAGTATGATTGGGAGCAATTTGGATCTCCCCATTTCTTGTGAGATCTATTCTATCAGCATTTTTCTAACATTGAAATTGCAGCAACATATTCCACCAGAGCAGTTAAAAATAAGGATACTGCATATATTTACTCGTATTACTGAAATCAGGCTAAATAGGATACGTTTACAATACTCAATATGCGTGTACCACCTGCAAAACAAGTCAAGTATTAATGGATTTCCCCAGTCCCAACTATAGACTACTATCAATGATATCAGGCCTGCAAAAACAACTAATTAGCTCAGTTATTTCAACGCCGTTCATCTGGGGAAATCATAATCATTTCCACCTCTTTATAATTATAAACAAACTAGTTGTTAAGCCCGTGCGTTGCACGGGTGTTTTTTAACGTTGTTTTTTTATTGCATGAGATGATTTTTTCAAGTTCTCAGCACTTAAATTAACTCTTGTTTTCAAGTTTCTTTTCTATTTAATGATATCGGTATCAACTTGACATCACCACTTTACGGAGTATCAGCGTGCTTCATTAAATTTTTATGTAAATAGTAGTCCAGCTATTAAATTTGTGTGGGTACACATTTACATCCTTACGTAAACTCGTCCTTATTTTAATAATAAAATGTAAGCTTAGTTTGTATTGTTCTTACTTTATTAATGAAATGTAATTTATATTTTATCAAAAAAATGTCACCATACATTGAGTGCCGGAGACACAGCCCAATCCACTATTCGGACCAAAACCATTTCCATATAACATTTGCTAGCGTAGCCCTCTCGTGGTAAATTGAAACAAAACAAACCAAACCCGATAGGGTCAATACATAGCATTGACAACAAATCCAGAACTTTCCTTCCCCTTCCTTCTTCATTTTCAGTTCACTTTATCACTTTTATCCTTCATCCTGAGTCAAGAAAACCATCCTGCCAATTCTTATTTTAGTCTTTTTCCGGGCATGTTACTGTGGTCTTCATGAGCCACTTGAGGTCTTTAGTTACCTGCCGAGCTAACACCTGAGGTCGAAGAAGGCGGAGGTCCAATCTGCTTTGATTTCGCTGATTCCAGATGCTGTAATTACATGCATTGCATGTCACTGCCGGGGAACCCTTAATCGGTATGATCTTTATCTGATGAATTTATTCAGGTTTGATGGTCGTTTTGCGTTGATTATGTAGGGAATTTGATGAAATTTGTGTTAATGATGTGGGAGTCTTATTTTTTGTTGGGATTTTGCTGTTTTTTGATAAGTTTATCTTGTAATTTGTGGATTAATACATCCGTCCTAACCACTACACATGTTATTTTATGTTTGTTAATTATATTGGTTATTTAAGAACTTGAAAAAATAAAAAATAAAACTTTCAATTCAGCTTCTGAAACATCAGTAAAAGCCAATCTAGCAGCTCTATATTTCTCTTGAAGATAACTTGATGCTTGTCTCATTAACGATGTTCCCGTTGTTATTTTTCACTTCTTTTGATATTTTTGGTGGATTGTCGAATTAGATGTGTCGGTATAAGCACTATGTAAAAATCATATTATTGTAGCCATTGAATTGATTTTATAATTTGTGGGTACCCATTATTTTTATCTCAATCATGCATATGTTGGCAAATAACATTTTTATTGACTATAAATGGGCTTTGGATAAGTCATGTGTTATATGTTGCCTTTTGAGAGGAGTGTTTATAGGCTTATAGTTGGGAAATGATGAATGTAGGATGGAGATGTTAGTTAAATTAAAATGTCTCATTTGTAATAAACTTGTGTTATTGATGTGTGAGTTATTTTTTATCGGGATCGTGCTGTTATTTTATATGTTTATCTTGTAATTTGTGTACTGATTATATTTATCTTTGTTCATGTTCGTGTTGTTGAAGTTGTTGGTTCACGTTTTGCGGATTGATTATGATGTTGTTTGACGTTCATATGTCCTACTGTTTGGTTAAATTTGACACGAAACTACGTGAAGGTGGCTATCAAAATAAATAAAATACTGCAGAATTAATATAATAACACATGTGAAAAGGAATTAGGAACCGACATTTCAATGAACCCATAGCACTCATTAGTATATGTCTAGGATAGTGTAGGTAAGTTCGTAAAGACCTCCCTGTATACTATATTCTTCGTGTGGCCTTTGTGTGTTTGTGTAGAATCGTCAATGAAGAACCGTAAACCCTTCGGTGATGTTGTCCTTGACGCAGCTACATATAACTGTCCATGACAGAAAACTGGCTTAGGCAAATATACCCCCACATGAGAGAGTGATTGACCTTGACTCTTATTTATAGTCATTGCATAACATGGCTTTAGCGGATATTGCCTTCTCTTTAGAATGAACGGTAGTTTTGAATCCGTGGATGTCATCACTATCCTTGGAATTAGGACTTTTGTCCCGATGTTAGATCCTGTGATGATTCTAGCTTCTACTATGAATTGTCTCGTTCTTGTAATTACCAGACGTGTACCATTACAGAGTCCTTGTGATGGATTGATATTCCGTAATAGCATTACTGGCATCCCCTTCTTTAGCTTGAGTTCGTGATTTGGCAGACCCTGTAGATGTAAGCTATTCAAATATTCAGTCGGGTAAGCTGTGAACTGTTCGTCACTATCCATTGAAGAAGCACAGATCTCGTCACAACTCTTGTACATGTCATATCTTCCTGGTATTAGGTCGGTCATGTAGTCGTTTACTATTTCCGTTGTTTCATTCAAAGGCGTTAGAATCGCCCTTTCTCGTAGATAATCGTCATCCTGACTGTTAAGCGAGAATTGTGGGTAAATCTCATCTACCACATCTTTCACCTCAACTGGCCCTCCGCTACGGAGATACTCTGGTGGTATACGTACCCACGTAGCCTCATCCTCGTCGCCTTCTCTCTCCGCCTGTAATGTTCCGTCACCCATAGCTAATAACCATTCATTAAATCTCTTGTTCTCTTCTGATGTATCCGAGTTTCTTACCCTCATACTTGTCTTTAGGAGAAACACGGTACACGACTTCCAGATGTATGACCTGTTTATCGACGCGCGCACTATATCTTGCCTCCCCCCCTTCTGCACTATTGGTAAAACTTGTCTAAAATCACCACCAAGTACGACCACTACTCCCCCGAACAGTTTTGTAGCTGCGTCAGGATTCCTATAACTTAATATATCCCTCATTGTACGGTCAACTGCTTCAAAGACGTGCCTGTGGTCCATCGGTGCCTCATCCCAAATTATTAGTGAAGTTTGTCTTAGCAGGTCGGCAAGTTGACTATTCTGCTTAACATTGCAGGTGGACTCCTCAAACAGTTCGATTGGTATGTCAAATCGACTGTGAGCTATTCTTCCTCCCGGTAGCAGTAAGGCGGCGATACCTGTATAGAGTCAAAGTAGGTTTTTTAGCATGGATTATGTAGGGATGATCTTACGGCAACATAGCTGTTATATTTAATGTATTTACCTGAAGATGCTACATTGAGCACAATTTTGCCCTCAGCCCGTAGTCGAGCTGAGATGGTACCGTATAAAAATGTCTTTCCAGTACCCCCGTGCCCATAAACGAAGATAAGCTTCTCCTTTTCCTGTTCCACAGCTTTTATTACCTCTTCAAACAGATCTGCAGTATTAGCAGTATAACAGAATAGCGTAACTATATTGGTCATTTAATGCATAGCTTAATGTATTATATTCGTCAGTTTAAAAGTCGTATTTGTTTACCTAATTGCTCTTTATTTAGCTGCTTAACTTGTGTCTCCCATTGTTCTTGCTGCTGTTGTTTATCATACATCCTCTCACCCCTGATTAACTTGTTTTCCATTCCAATGACGTCCGATTCTTTCGGTTGAGGCATATCCTTTAAATCCTTCAATCGCTTTCCATATTTCATAAGTATCTTGTCTAGTTCAATCAGTGTGTATGTTCTCCTTGCTTCATCGGTTAGTATTAGCATCGGATCCTCGAATAATCTTCTTTTCTGTCTCTCGATGTCCTCAGACATTATAAGGTAGTTAGCTTCCCACAGTTTTGCCACATCTGTTACCTCGCAAAACAAAACCATCGTGATGAATAATTCCCTAAGCTGTGATGGCATTGCCCACTTATTTGCTTCTGCCATTGCGTCTTCCCACTCTTTGTCGTTATTTAAAAGTCCACGGGCGTAACATGCGTCTTTGAACGTGGGATATGGTATGTTACGTACTGTTCTTATATCCTCATAGCATTGTGCTCCTTTGACTATGTTCAGCAGGAGTCGAAGGTAGTACCTTTCACCAGCAGTTGGGTGAACATAAGCCATTCTCCCTATGCACATCCCTTGCTTTCGTTTATGCCAGCCGTCTTTCCAGACATACTGAGTCGGGAACTCTGCGTAGGTGAGGGTTCTAGCTTCTGGGCATTCGGCATTTGCTCTCATCCATGCAGTTAACATTGTGTCGACCTCACTCTTTCTATCAATCACTACCTGGAGTACGTCATGGTCCATGATTATTACTGCTTGTTCTCCTTTCAGGTGCACAGGAAGTCTCATCACTGTTGGGTATCACTCTTGAATCTCAAACTCAAATATTCTCCATGCAGCCTCCGACGCAGAGAGGTATCTGCAATCCAGGTATGCTTTCACCTCATCTTCAGAATCACCCTTTATCATGAAAGTTGCCTTATCCGGTCCCTTGGAAATGTATTTGAAGAAATACTTTATTGCCTTGGCAGTGTTACACCATTCCACATTAATGTGGGCATCGAACATCAATAGTAATCCTGGGTTATACGGTACTATGGATCGGTTATCAAGTTGATGTACACCCTTTTTAATAAACCTGCAAAGAAAAGGCAGATGGTGAATAAATTGAGCCTTTGCGACTTTCTGCTTTTAATTTAATACATTAGAAATATGTTCATGACTTTTATTATAGGTTTGTTAGAGAACCTTTTACTATTGAATCAGCAATAAGTTTAATTGAATTTGATTTCCCTTATAAGTACCTGTTGTTCTGTGGGGGTCGATATACCGGATAACCATTATTATCCAATGTTGTTTCCTCATTGAATGATTTGAGGTAGTTCTTGCTACACTTGTCGTTAATCATACATGGGCACTTGGGATTTGCCTTGCCGCATGGACCATGGACCATATATTTTGACACAGCTTCATATAATTCCGGGTCTTTCGTGCTGTCTGGTACCTCGGCGTGGATGATGCTGTCAATGAATTGTGTAAAGAACTCAACGCCATCCCTTTTCAACTATATTAGGATATGAGCATGTGGTAAACCTCTCTTCTGAAACTCAATTGTATACACATCTACCAATATCAACCAACCATTTTAAAATACTATAAATTTGAAAGTGTAAGTGATTCTTTTAAAAAGTTTATAATACTCTTACCTGCTATAGTTTCACCGAAGTAATTCTCGTTCTTTAAACAATGCATTAGCTGTCTTAGCTTCAACTTGAACACCCTTGCGACAATATCTGGTCTATCTTCTACTTTCTGTCCTTGAATGTGCTGTAACATAGCTTCAATCTCTGGCCACTTTGGGTTAGCTGTAAATGTTATGAATAAGTGTGGATTCCCATACCATCTACAGATAGCCATCGCATCCTGATAACTTTGTTGCATATATCGTGGTCCTCCGGTAAAGGATGCTGGCAAATATACTCTCTTCCCAACTGCATAACCCATAGAATCACCTTTAGCCACTGCATCACACAGGTTGTTAAGTATATCACATCGAAACTTATCCTGGTTATTCTTGATGTACCATAACCTCTCGGACTCAATAGCACAACAACTATCTACTAAAAACTGCTGGAATAACCTTCCCCCACATAATAGAGTGGAACCTTCTGAGGTCCTCAGTTGAACCCTGTATGCATAGTACTCTCTCATGGTAACATTCTTTCGTTTCCCTCCACGACCTTGTTCAATGTATGGGATTTCTGTATGGTAACTATCCTCACCATAGGGGAACAATAATGGATATTGTAGAGCCATGTAAGATGGATGTAGCTCGCTAACCCTCTAGAGGCCGTCTGTCTTCTGTTCAATGATTATGTCTTTTCCCTTTATCTGGTCAGCAGAATCTACAATTAAAGCCGCTATTTCAGATGTTGTTGGTGTGTTATAGACTCTATCCTTATGATGTCGCGTGCCTAATAGGCGGATTGATAGATGTCTGTCTCCTTCTCCATTCAATCTTTCTTGTGCCATACGTAATGTTTTAGCTAGAGGATTAACTTCGTCTAGCATATCCTTTAATCCAGTAAGTATTTCAGCATTTAATTTAGGACTGCCCTCTGCTTTTCCCACTGCCTTTTCCCTCATGGCTATCTCTGTTGAACTGTCGTATACATATAATTGTGCATATGATGGGTCCTGGTCATCGGGTGGTAGTAGGGAACCTATACGATGTAGAATCTGGCCGCTTATTCGGAATACATAAGGCCCGGTGGTTGTGTTGATTGAATTATCAATTTTAGCCCCCATCGAGGTAAATGCAAAACAGGAATTATAAACGCGAATAAGCTGTTTGAATTTTGAATATTCTCCATCATCAGTAGAAGTCAGTAGTCTTCTTAAAAATTCTGGTGCTTGCTTAACCTTCTTTAAATCTACCTTTCCGTCTCTGCAACACATGTTAAATCTTGTAATATATCTATTACTTGTTTTTTTCAAACGCTCGTCGAACCACATTATCGCTCTACACCTCGGACATTCATACTCAGGGTCTCCCAAGTATAGGTATTCAATCTTTCTTTTTCTTGTATCTGGATTAAAAAATAACAACAATTTATAGATAGATATTGATAAAAACCTACTTTGTTCTTTAACTTTTGTTTTTAGCAAACAAAAGAAAACAATCCTTCCTATTTCATTGATGCAAAGTAAGTTGCCAGAACGGTATTAATTCATACCTGGGTGTTGAACTGTTGTTTCTTGTGTTGAGGTAGAGGGAATATCTACCCCATGTGCTGGATAGTTGGCTCTCGTGTGTCTTTCGTGTGTCTGTTCAATGCGTTTTCGCTTATGTATTCTTTTCTGTCTGCTTGCGTGGGGATCCATCTCGGAATAAACACGTTGATATTCGAACTTCTTAGCTGTCTGATATATATATGTATGTATGTATCTTTAATAGTTGTTGTTGAGTAGTATTTAGTGTCCTATCACGATCGAAACTGTATAAAAGAATACTTTTTTACTCTGAGATAGAAAAGGAGACACTACCGTAACCTATTCCTATTCATGTTATAATTACCATCTTTTATTCATTAGTATTCCACTTAAGTCGCTTAAGGGGTAATCCATTTAAAAGAAGTTCATAATAATATTAATAACCATCCATTATTATTAATAAGTTTTCCAGTTCTGTCAGTGTCAGGAACACACTCAATTTGATAGGAACACACTCACTGGATGTCTTCCACATAATCCGAACAACCTTATTAATATTAATATGATGTCGTCTAATTATTTATGCTGTTTGGATGCTTAAGTATTAATTTCATGCTATACTAATAGCAAGTGTGATACTTGTAGGTAATTGTTTCAAGGATAAGGTATATATCATCATAAGCAGAACGCATAGTATGGTGTGAGGGGTTGTCAACGGCTTTAGTAAATACGGGGTATGTTTTTCTATCCATAGTGTTTTTGCTTGTTGCAGTTGCAATTTTATGCGACGTTCAAAATTAGCATTTCATAGGTATATCTTATTTGTATATTCGTATTTCAATATGAAAAAAGTGATAGCAATGAAATTCTTCGCAAACTCTAATATCCAAAAGAAAAAAAAAATTGCTGTAATAGAAAGTAAAACTGGTTACTATACTGAACTTTAACATAGTAAAATCAAAGAGAATATCTTACTGATAAGTTTTTTTAAAAAATTGAATATATACTAATAATATATTTTTCAACAGCTTTAGGAAATACGGAGTATGGTGTTCAATTTGTAGTGTTTGCGCTTGTTGGAATTCTCGATGTTTGTGTCGCAATTGTGTGTGACGTTCACAATTAGCATTTCGTAGATATATCTTGTTTGTATATTCGTATTTGGTTATAAAAGAAAAATTGAAGACACCTGCTACTTTGTCCATAAAAATTGAACATTAACATAATAAAACCAAAAAGAATATCTTAGTGATACGTTTGTAGGGAAATTGAATATTTCCTAAGGATATATTATTCAATGTCTTTAGTAAATACAGAGTATGTTGTTCTGTCCGTAGTGTTTTCGCTTGTTGTAGTTCTCGATATTCGTGTTGCAATTGTATGTGAAGTTCACAGTTAGCAATTCGCAGATATGTATTGTTTGTATATTCGTACTTAATTATGAGAAAAGTGATAGAACTTAAATTCTTCGCAAACCTCAATATCTGAAAGTAAAAAAATTTCCTGAAATAGAAAATAAAGCTGGTAATTATACTGAATTTTAACATAATAAAACCAAACAGAATATCCTAGTGATAAGTTTCTAAAGAAACATAGTATATCCTTATGATGTATTATTGACCCTGAGGTACATCCTAATAGTTTATTATTAAATTATTGACTTTGAGAGTAGTTTAGGATGAAGGCTTCCTGGCTCTGGTCCTTGCTGTCCCTTTTGGTTTTCTGAAAAGATAGAAAAGGTAAACAAATCATCAATACCTTAGCCATAATCAATATAGGTAGATAACATATACATGATTTTATATTATACAAACCTTCTTTTGTTTTGGTTCATAAGTAGTGTATCCTCATCATCTGGTTCATAATCGTTGAACTCATCTAATATAACCACTGAATTGTGACGCTTTCTGCCACTCGTAGTTTTCGCCGTCCCTTTTGCTTTTCTGAAACAATAGAATTGGTAAACAAAACATCGATACCTTAGGCATAATCAATATAAGGAGATAACATATACATGATTATATATTCTACAAACCTTCTTTTATTTTGGTTCATATGTAGTCTATCCTCAACATCTGGTTCATGATCGTTCAACTCATCTAATATAACCACTGAATTGTGACGCTTTCTGGCACTCGTAGTCTTCGCCGTCCCTTTTGCTTTACTGAAGCAATAAAATATTTATACAAACCTTCAATACCCTACCAATAATTTATATAAATAGCTAACAAATACATGGGAAAGAATAATACACACCTGCTTTTGCGTTGGATTGTGAGTAGTGTCTCTTCTTCATCTGATTCTTGATTGTTTAATTCCTCTAAATTAACCACTGAGCTGATACTTTTTTCGACACCTGTTCGACTGCTAGATGATGCTTCATTGACCTACATATTTCTGATGGTTATGTTGAGAATATAGGAGGAATCATGAATGTTAATAATGATGAACATTAATATACCTCGATTACGGGCTTTTCTGCTATATTAATGACCTTGAAGGTGCTTATTCCGTCGGGTCCGTGATTGGAAGCTTGGATTTTTATTGTAAACATAAACTCTTTGCCGACAAAGGTATTTTTAATAAGATTTGGAGCCGGGTTAAAGTCCTCATCATCTTCATCCTAGTTGGATAATGAAATTCATAAATTGGTTATACTGTATAGACTAAATTCTAGTGTAAGCATCTGAAGTAATAGGAAAGAGTTGCATTGAAACCTCAATTGGTCGAGCGTCATATAGAGTGACTGCATCTTGACCAATAAGCCTTCTTGCATCGCTGTCAAAAACTACAAAAGTAGCCTTACAATTTTGATCTTAAACTTTCAGGTCAATGCAAAATCTGGACAAAGAAAAGAAGGAAAACATGTATATTATGGATGTCCAGGATGTCCAATGTTCTTTTCTTTACATATCTAATAATTCATTACCTAATTGTTTGAGTTTCAATTGTTTTCTGGCATTTGGAGCACCATAAATCTGATTCTATCTCCCTTCGTATTGGTTTATTGGTACACCCAAAACATGAGGTATAGTGCCAAAGTCTTTCAGTGCCAATATCTTTCACTTTAGCAACACAATAACATATAAGATCCTACATATAGAAGTAGAGATTTAGTTCATACTCTACAGTAAGTGAGTCTTGTTTACACATTCGTGAATAATGTATATTTATACCTGTTCATAATTCGTCTTGCAATATTCTGCGATACTTGACATATCTTTATTCATTAATTGTTGGGAGTGTTCTTCTATTTTGAACTCCCCATTATTTTCCCTAATAATAAAAGTTGCACTATAAGTAATGTATGAATTCAACTATATGGTAAATAGACCTAAAGATTAAAAGTTGAAATTTACTTTAGAGATGCTCTGAACTCGTTCACTTCGGGGATGTCTAGATTCATGTATATCCTACTTGCTGATGATGTTGCTACACTGTTGTAACCTGTCAGTAACTCAAGAGTGATTAGGTAGCGGGTTAATCTTATTATAGTGCAACTGAATAGGGATTCTCACCTTTGTAGTCTCTAACCAAAAGAGAAGTAACAATTATTATATTTGGATGATCATAGCCATTGTATTTTTCTTTGAGGGAAAAGTAGTCCGAGACACCTTCGTCCCAAATTGTAATTCTTGTGCTTTGTCCCCTTTATGGAATAAAAACAATAGTATACAATTAAAAAAATAGATCTTACAAATAAAGACAGTGCATTTAAATACGTAATTTTCATATAACACCAAAGCAAGACGTACCCCTCGTTTTTGATATCAACAGAGTAGTAATTTCCTTTACTGGCTTTTTTTAATTCATCTTTCACCACCACTCCAATCAAATCTATGCAGTATACAAAAATTATTATAAGTGACGCGCGTAAATAAAAGGAACTTGAAAAAAAGAGTTTACTAACCTGTAGGAACGGTATGATTTCCTCTTCTCTGATCAAGATTGTTAAAGTGGATTATATCAAATTTATGTTGGGGTATAATTGTATCTTGATTTTCAAAAACTTTGACAAAAGTTCCAAAGTAGAATCTGATCATGATTTTGCTGTCACTAACTATTCGATAATCTTTTAGGTTTGGGACAATATCAAAGTTTTTGATAATGTGTATCTTTCCGTCAACGACCTTTGAGTGGAATCGGTCAGCCCACATCTTAGGTGAAATAGTTGCATAAATATAATTGTCCTACAAAACAATAATAAATACTTGTAATGGAGGTATAAAACTTTGACGATGATGGTAGAACGTATTAATCAAACTTTCAGTATAATGGCATGGCAAATCAATATGTAAAAGCATGTCTATAACTTTCACAAGATTAGAGAAAAATACCTCCTCGTCGATCAAAACCATAGAAACGTGGAATAATTCTTTTTTGTTATATGGATTATATACATGCCGTAACCGAGAAACTCTGACTTTGATTTTCCAAGCGTTATCCGAGTCCGCGTGATCTGATTTCATTTTCAATTCATTGATGGTACAATAAGTCCTGGCAATAGCACAAATTGCATGAGAATAGCGGCATAGTAAAATTAAGCAAAGGTTACGCCATGATAATAAAATAGTAGCAAAGGTATAGTCAACTACACGTTACCTATTAGCCATGATAGAAATAATAATAAAAATAAAAAATATTTATTTTGGCAACAGAAGTAATAATTCCAGGAATCTCAAAACTATATAATTTGACCATGTTCTTGGGAGAGTATTTATATAGCATGTAAATAGAGTTTGTGTGGAAGTAGAGAAAAGAACTAACATGTAAATTGAATTTGTATAAGACTAAGAGAAGAATCGGACAACACTACTGTCAAATTATACAAAACCCATGAATAGGACATACGTGATTGAGGAGGAATAGGACAACATTTTGTAAACTTATTAGGACTCATGAATTGTTGACTATATAAAATTATTAAAGACACCAACTTCAACTACATATAGAGCTTTAATATAATTAATAAATCAACATAAAAATAAATTAGTGTTTCTAAAAAGTTGGAGACTACCACGTCGCTCGAAAAAAGCCTCAAATATATATTTATATTGATTGATATTGATACGTCTTCAGATATCACCATGAATTACTTCACGGGCAACTAATCTGTTTTAATATTTTCATTTGGCTATAGATGCAACATTATTTTGTTATCATTGGTGACTTATTGAATCTTCGTAGTACTCATATGACTAAGGATTATGACGTTTTGTTGTCAAGAAACCATTTCAACCAAGAGTAGGGGTGAGATTTGAGCCCGTGACCTTTTGGTCACACTTGACTTTAATACCATGTCAGAAACCATTTCAACCAAAAATTTAAGTTGATTATTGGAGTCTCAAGATCCGTTTTAAATTCTAACACGTTAATATTTTCTTGAAATAATGTAGAGTAAACTCCGTACAACATAGCTTATATACAACATAGCTTACGCATAGTGTTGGTACAAAGTTGTAGCTAATGATGTACTTCGGTTTTATTTTCTAGAAGAAAGGGCGGTGTCCCATTATCTTTCTTCTTTTTTTCGTTTGTTTTTTTTTTTAAAAAAACCTAAAAAAGAATATACTTTTTTATAAGAAAATAGAAATAAATGAGAAATTAAACTTCAACCAAATACTCCGTAACAACTAACGCGCTATAAGAGCATCTCCAATGGATGACTACAATACATTTTAGCTTGACTTGCCAACTCGATTTTTAAGCCACTCGGCTTTTAAGCTGCAACCGCTCTAATGGAAAGCTATAAGAGCATCTCCAATGCAAGCCAACATTTTAGTAGCTTGGATTTGCCACTTAAGATTTTCAAGCTAACATCCTTCAAGCTACAAAACTCTCCAATGCTACGCTAACATTCATTTTATTTTAAAAGGGTCACACTATATTCTCAACAAAAAGGAATCACTAAATGTGGCCCATATCTCATGCACATATCCTCCCATTTTTGTAAGATGAGGCGCGTGATTTCCAACTTCTTTCATTATTGAAGGGGGTGTACCACACTTTCTCATTGGGCAAGTAGTCATAATTTCTCAACTTAGTTTAGAAACCAATGGCTTCCCCAAGCTAATATTGCAAGTCAAGCTAATTTCTTTTCCCCTCTCTAACGATAAGCCAATAGTTTCAAATCCTAAGCTACTCTATTTATTCCTGCGTTGGAGTTGCTCTAAGTTATTTACCTACCACTTAAATTTGGTAATATTCTATTGCTTCTTCTTTTCCATATATACTTATATTTTCGTCAAACTTGATAGTCAATGTATTGTTCGTGATCTTCAAATCAAGTTTTGTTTAGAAAGAGTTTTACCATGGGTTTCGATTTCATTGAATATGTACTTAGCTTACTTTTTTGGTTGCCCTTACCCTTATGATTTTGTTGAATAACGTCCAACTAACTTTATCACAAAGTTCTACAAACAGTTAAGTTGTACGGACATATAATAGAATTCGAGTTGAGAATTGATCTTAATTCTTCGATAAATGACACGTCTACTTAGAAAATATGGTAGTTGAGTGATTGTCATCATAAATATATGCTATAGTTTATGCATTATGTATGATAATATGATGTGCCAAATGACCAAGTCTACCTCTTTTTGTTCAAAATATTTTGCTCAGGAATAGCATTGAAAGTGGCGCACAGTAACACAGAGTGTGGTACGTTAATTGAATTCTAAATGTCATGGTAAAACCCAAATTTTGTGGTAGTATGGGACACTGTTAGCCATAACTGATACGCAACCACCTTTTATGTCATTTTAAGGTTTGTTCAAAATCCTAATGATAGTTGTGTTGTATCTTAAAAAGCATGCACTCATACTTCATAGAGTATAAACAACAAAGTTACTCGGTCTCTCAAGACTAACTAGCTAACATAATTGGCAGGGCTAAGGGGATCGAATGTATGTTATCTTTCTCATGGGTTTCGATAGCCATTATTGAAATTATGTATCTACCGGATGATCAAGAGGATCCAGTGTTTGAACCCAGGCAAATTGCAAGTTTTAGAGATCTTTATTTGCGCTCTTCATTTTATTATAGCCTTATTGTAGAAAATTTCTGACTAGTTCGCTATAGTTGTTAGCCTATACTCTGTACTATATCTCCTTGAGTGCATGAGATTAAAATTTTATAACTTACCATTAAAATCCTTTTTTAGATGGTTGTGTCATCGTTTTAAAATTGGCATACTGATACTACATCTTAAGATGCATTTATACTACATCTTATAAGTCATCACTGCAAAAAGGAACCTTTTGATAACTATTTTTCTACATTTATGGGTGAGTTACATGTTGTTGAATCCGTTTTACAGAATATTAGTGTAAAACCGCCTTACAAGAGGGCTATTGTTTTATTATTATTGATCTTGCAAGGAAAGCTTCTAAATTCATATTTGAAATTTCGAAACTAGAATCTATTATGCTGAGCCTATGCAAAGCACTGTGTCTAAATTTGTGATTTCTTTTTATTTGACAAGCATAAACTATTTATTGACGCGTGTATAATAATTATCAATTATGCATGATTTTTTTCCCTTAGATGTAAGCATACATTTTACTAATTTTCAATGAAACTAAATTTATTCTTTTATTGAATGACTCTTTTATATTGTCTTTTTCCTCTTGACTAACCGTCATTTAATTTTGTTGCTTTGTTATGTTAGGAGTTTTGGAGATTATTTTGATTGATTGATACAGTTTTATTTTCTTGACTTATTGTTTAGGATAGAAGGCAGCTCGACAACGGTACTGAAAAGCGGATAGAGGTCTTGTAAGAAGTTAATGAAACAACTTAAGTCGTCATGAATACAAACATCAAGATGATAGCCTACTTCATCCTATACATATTTTTCCCGCCCAACTACATTGATATGTCTAGCCCTAAAATATGACTGAACACGCAAATTTGTATAAGCAGCCTTAGCTTCCATAATTCTCCATATCCATCAACCCATCATCTTTGCCAAACCCAACATCCCTCTTTATCTATTTTTCCCATTAATACACTTCTATGCCTTTTTCGATTGGTTTTCCATCTCCAAATTTAATTTTGGATTATTGCAGCAACTCCGAAAATTAGATGAATCTAATGGTACGTAGGAAGAAGGAGTTTTAGGTACATTGAATTATTTACCTTTACTTTCTTCCACTTTTACCTATTATTATTAATAATTGGGTTTTGTTAGATAAAATTTGTGATGTCTGCGTAATTTTTTTTGTTGTTGTGTTATTTTGGCAGAGTCATTTAGTGTTAAATCATATAATTATGTAGCTTTCATAAGTTCTCTTTAGTTTTTACCTATGGATTTTCCAATACTGTCTTCAGTTTTATATAGTGTTCTATACGATTTTGTTTTTTAAATATTCTACTTCATCTTCATCACAATTAAGATATGCTCTTTTTTTGAAAAGTAATTAAGCTATGTTATATTAGCAGTAATTCTTGCTTGAGACGGTGTCACACGGTATAAGACCGTCTTATTCTAAAATTTGTGTTTAATTTCAGTAATTCTTAGTTGA
This sequence comes from Silene undulata, assembly GCA_036897945.1. Classification (NCBI taxonomy): domain Eukaryota; kingdom Viridiplantae; phylum Streptophyta; class Magnoliopsida; order Caryophyllales; family Caryophyllaceae; genus Silene; species Silene undulata. The sequence goes on along the minus strand of JAYMSE010000080.1, from coordinate 314 downwards.
GATGGTCTCAAATAAGCTCGCATAATTTAACACATCCTTAATGCATATGTTAGGTCACGGAACATGTGAGTTGAGCGCTCTGGAAAAGCGAATACCATCACTTCAATTTTGGATGAAATAAATTAATAAATTCCGGCATAAATAGTAGATTGACCAATTAATTTGGTTAATGGCCGGAATCTACTGTTTTTGAATATGTTGTTAATAGTAGGATATGTAATAGCATATTCATTTTATAGATGAAAATGGTAAATTTATCCTATAATCTGCTATTAACCAAACACGTTTTTTTTTTTTAATTCTGGTAATTTAAT